>OZ038488.1:41109908-41192408 GCA_964036315.1 Acanthosepion esculentum
GCGTTAGTGGGATAGGAGCTGGAGATGAATCCACTGAGAACGACCTTCAATTCCCGGTCTGACAGGAATGATTGTATTAGGTCAAACAATCGACCTGTGATACCATAACCCTGGAGCTTGCGAAGAAGGCCGGCATGCCAAACTCTATCAAATGCTTTGGAGATGTCAAGGGCCACGGCACGAGCTTCACCGTTATTATGGATAGCCTGGTAGACAAATTCAGTGATGGCCGTAAGCACATCGGCAGTAGATCGGGCAAAGCGGAAACCATACTGCTTGTCTGAGAGCAGATCATGGGATATCAGATGATTAATCACTTCGGTGTTGATAATGGCCTCGAAGACTTTGCAGAAGAGGGGTAGGAGACGGATAGGACGGTAATTGGAAGTTTCAGAGGGGTCACCAGAGTTCTTAAAGACAGGAACAATGGTTGAGGACTTCCAGCAGTCAGGAAAACAGGACTCCTTGAGGCAGCGGTTGTATAATTTAGAGAGGGCAGGCGCCAGTTCAGGTGCGCATTTCTTCAGAACAATGGCTGGTATCCCGTCACCACCAGTAACCTTGTGATGATCTAAGTTAGAAATAATGCCCAATACCGACGACGGAGTTACGTGCAATCCATCCAAGAGGGCCTCAGTTCTGGGAGGGAAATCGGGCAAGGGTATCCCGGAAGAGCCTTGTGTAGAATTGGAAGAAAACTTCCAAGCAAAGCATTCGGCCTTGTCGGCAGAGGTGGTCAGGATCTCAAACTGATTGAACAGGGGAGGAATGGAGGGTTTGTTATTGTTCAGAACGCTCTTGCAGAGGCGCCAATAATCTTTGGAGCCAAATTTGTGGGATGCAATACGTTCCGTCATCCAAGCAGCAAATAGTGACTTGGCGTAGTCGAGGATACGCTTACACTCGTTACGGGCAGAGGTAAATAGACGTCTATTGGAGTCGGACATATCACTACGAAAACAGTGGAAGAAGTGGTTCCTATGGGCAATGGCGGCTGAGCAAGCAGCTGTGAACCAGGGGGAGGAGCGCAGTTTGACCTTGAATTTCCTGGAGAGGATGAAAGCGTCGATTCCAGCTTTAACCCAGGAAGAGAACTCTGAAGCACAATCTTGAATGGGGAGCTTAAATACAGCATCCCAGGGGACATCGCAGAGGAAGTCACGAAAAGGAGTCCCAGTCAGCCCGTTGGTAGTAGAATGTGGTTCTGGTGGTAGGAGGCTCCTTGCAAGGGGTGGGGCTGAAGGAGATGCTAACAGACACTACAGCATGATCGGAGTTACCGATAGGACAGAGCTGCGTAGCACTACAAGACTCAGGGATGGAGGTAAAACACAGGTCGAGGAGTGAGGCCTTACAGTCACGGTTGTAAGCAAAACGCGTGGGGAAATCGATTATCTGAGTGAGGGATTGAGAGACTGAAAAGTTGAGAGTATGGATGTCTGCGAGGTCGGTAGTAGCGTTCTTAAGCCACTGGTTGTGATGGGCGTTAAAATCGCCAAACACAAATATGTGACCGTACGGATCGACAGAGAGGGCCCTATCTATGCTGTCAGAAATGACATCGAGTATCCCACAGTCCTGAGAGGATGGAGAGCGGTAGAGGAAGAAAAGATAGCTTACAGCATTGAGAAGAGATAGCTGGAGACACAAGTATGAATGATCCGGCGATTCGAGAGAGCACTCTCTAGCCAGAGGGAGATGGTCCTTGACGTAGACACCCAGGCCATGCATGTGGGTTAGAGAGTCTTTTCTGGGGAGAGGAAGGTATCCAGGGATTGAGAGATCAGAGGAAAGGATAGAGGAGTCAAGATTGGTCTCGCACAGGGCCAGTATATCCGGGCACTTAGCAATGAGGAAAGACTCAACGCTGCAGAAGTTGGTTCTAATGCCACGGATGTTGGAGAAGGAGATATTTAAAGGTTTGGGTGATTTTTGGAAGGCTGGTTTAGGTTTATATTTCTGTTTTTTTGTAATTCATGTGGGTAATTGGTGTTGGAAAAAGAGAAGGCCTGAGTTAAAGGAAGTCGACGGTTATCACCCATGACGTGGACAGAGAGGGGGTTTGGCACAGCCTGAATCATAATGTGGCCTCAGCGTTGCCCACCGGAGATGACTGCAGGGACACCTATCCATGCGCAACATGGCACTACAGACACCCCGATATTATGCAACCGTTGATCAGAGCGGCTGCTCAAGACACTACACAAGAGTTAGGGCTCCTAACTACCAGTCAGAAACAGCAACCAGGAAACTGTCAACCGTGTACCCTCAGAATGAACAGGCAATGCGACAGACTACACGCATCACGGGAGAAACACAGCGGCACCAGTACAGAGGCCAGAGAGATATAGAAAAATTTTTTAAAAGTACATTTGGCAGTTGATTTAAGTATAGATACAAATACTATTGCCATTATAAACCTGAAAGATAAATAAAAAAAAGTCTTTACTTTCCATAAAATATTTTATATGTGCAGATTCATCGTTTTATGATTCCCTCAATAGAGTTGTACTACTTTTCACAAAAACAGCATTCGAAATCAAGCGTTATGATACCAAAAATGAAGAAAAGAGTAGACAGCAGTGAGAGTTCTAATCAAAGTAGATTCCTTAAATCCTAAATAACCAAGATCACATAACTGATATTTCACGTAATATGAACAATACAATTCTCAGAAATAGATAAATTACTGAAAATTACAAAAGATTTAAAGTAATAGTATTAATTGTAGTTTAATATTTTCCAGGCCACAAGGAAAAAAAAAATGACTTCTTTTTATATAAATAAAAAAAAATATAATCCCATAGAGATTCTAAGGAAAATTTAAACTCTCATAGGAACAAATGTCCTTTCATGCAATCTATTCACAAAATACAATTTAGAAATTACAGTTAAGAAAAAATAAAATAAAATAAATGAAGTAAAGATTTCTTTTGATTCATTCACTTGTGAAAAATACATTCAATTTCTTATCTAAAAAGAACAATACCTTGAGAAAGAAAATAGAATCAATGGAAATTGAAATTAGATGTTATAACAAGCAATATTTTGGTTTGTTCCTTGCTGGAGGACATATTTTCTTTACTAAGATTTTGAATGTACAGGCCAATAGACATAATACAATGTTTAATAAATAAAAATGGGGCATGTATTTCAAATAAGAAGTATTCATTATAATAATGTGTGCACGCGTATGTGTGTACGCATATATATATATATATATGCATACATCACAATAGTAATGAAATATATGTAAAATTATATATTTTCAATGTATGTCAAGGTAAACAAAATTTCTGTCAAAGTGCTCAATAGCAATCTGGAGCAATAATTATTGTATCAAAAATATTGTAAGTTTACAATACTTAACAGATAGTTCCATGATTTTTCAGTTAAGTCTGAGTCAACCTCTGATAAATATCATGAACTCTCAGTACTTTTTTTTATTATAATATATATCATGAAACATACACACAGATGTTGAAAATATTGAAGAATTTGTGAACCAATTAAGGACAATTTTTTTAAAATTATCAATCTGTAATTCAATATTTGAAAATTAACTGGAGAAATTAGACATTTTCCTAAAATAATAAATTAATCATAAATAAGGAAGCAAAAGGGGGAGTTTTAATTTTGTTAGTTTAGACTATTAGACTTCTTCAGAATTAAGAATACATCAGAAATATTAGATGTAAAAAGGTATGTGTGTCTATAAAAAGAGGATGCAACAGATAGCAATGTCTACAGGGACTAAAAGAAAGGCATGTTATGTTGACAAAAAGAGCATAGCTTCTTACCCATTATCATTAATAAAATATTTGGAATATTATGCTGACATAAGTATTCAGATGATTTTGCTAAAATGAAAGGGGACATACTATAGACACTAATTAAGCAGACATTTTGTTGCATTTATCTGCATAAGTTCTATGACAACTTGCATTGAGATCTCATCAATTGACAATTGATCTGGCTAGATGTAGCCATAAGTTCTATGCTAACAGTTTCTTTTCTCACACTTCTTGCTTGTGGAACTTTCATCTGGTTCCATACTTTCCAGCCAATTGCAAAAATTTAAATGCAATGTCAATTACTGTCTACTGTCCTGCTGATTACTTTCCTCTTTTCACTCATTATTAATATTTCTGTTCCTAATTCTTCCACAATGGGTTTACTGCCTAGCATGGGGTGATACCAATTTAAAAAAAAAAAAAAAAAAAAAAAAAAAAAAAAAAAAAAATCAAGGATTCAAAATGGGTCCCTATAAGTAACGGTTTACAAAACAGAACAGCTATAATGGAAAATTTCTTTTCAATATAAAATTATTTCTGTCAAATTTCCCTTTTTAATAGATATATTGCTACCGACCCTTTACTGAAAACATATAAGGCAATATTTTACCAATATATAACTGATTCTAAAATATGCAGTTCAACAGCATTTTTAAAGTAGAACATTAACAAGCAGAATCAGATTCAAGAGGTAATTTTGATCGATGGCCAAGCCCAATATGGTTTGTAAGTTTAATCCTTCAAGATCAATAATTCCATTTTCTTGAAAGTGAAAAACATTAAATAACATTATGAAGCAATTATATTAATAGTGAATCTTCAACTGAATGTATTTTGTTTGGTAATATTACTTCAGTTCATGAAGAATTGGTATATAAGTAAGCAAAAATCAGTAATTGAAAAATCCAGCAGAGAACAAAATAAATCTATTTCATTTGAAAGGGAAATAAATCAGCAGTATTCATTGATATGATTTTATATGTTCTAGTAGCTGCTTTCCTTTCTTATAAAGTTCCAGATCTATAAATTTACATACTTTTGCTGATCCCTTTATAAGAAGAGTGTTAAATAGATTTTAATAACATGGACAGGAAATTTAGATTCACCATTGTATAAAATATGCACTGATTATTAAGAAAAGTGCACTGAAATTTAAAATCTCATTAAATATAAATGTACAAATTGGTAATGTCAAGTTCTGATAGAAATATAATCTGTCATGAATGGAGCATGTAAGGAGGAAGTTTTAAAGGAAACAAAAAAACATTTGTACTTAGATGAAATTTCTGAAAGAATAATAAGTTGTGAAGAGTCATGATTCCTTACACCCTGAAGGGACATAGCACGTAAAAGTGAGATTTTTTTCACCAGCCAAGATATTTAATCTTTTTTAGATGTGATCTTTGCAGTAATAAGTCCATTTGATATCATAATGTAACACCATACCATTACAACAGATATAACTGGTCTCTTTTCCTTCAAAGGAAAAATTGATGACAATGTTTACTGTAATTGGTTTTGAGTTGTGATTTAGCCTGTTCACCTACCCTATCATTTTATATTTTGTAAAATGTTTTATCATCAGTCATTAATATGTCCAAAAATAGCAAAATGTTCTGAAGAGTGCAAAAAATTGCAAATTTCCCCTTTGGCTTTATGGTTGGCTTCTGTTAAATCATACAGAAACCATTTTCCCCAATTAAGGCATTTTTCAGAGTTATTCCAGATAACAGCAAACTGTTAAGTAGCTTATATTCAGTTTTTGAGCTAAATCTTCAATCATAGCTTTTCTATCTTGTTCAAACAAAGTCATCATTAAACTCAACAGGATCATCTATTTATGATACATCTCTTAATTTTAAGTCACCTTTTCTAAATATTTCTTTGACAATTTTTCATTTAATAACTAAAATATTTCTGTTAAAACTGTCATTTTTAAGAGGGTCAAGTTAGTAAGTTGACTTGCACTGCAGTGATGCAACAGTCTCTAAACTACAAGTATGGATTGTTATCATATAGGCATTTTGGATAGTGAAAATATTTAATCTATCATGATCAAATTTCAGAAATTACTTACTGGATGAGCTGATATTTATATGTTCCATTTCCAATAAATTCTGCTGGTCATTTATTCATTTTAGCAATACTCAACTGTCAAGTTAACTTCAACATCTGTATCATACTTATATGAGGGGTTGCCAAAAAGTTCTCAACCCAACCAAGAAAAAAAATTCTGATAGCTGATTATTGGGTCAGGCTTAGAACTTATCAGCTCCTTGTCATATTGTGCAAAAACAAATGTACTTTTTTTAGGCTAGAACAATAACAATGCATCTTAAAATATACCTAGAATAATTTTATGTACTTTTAAATTCATTTAGTTAACTATTCTCAGCAATACATCTCTTCTACCAATTGAAAAAGCTTAGAATCCAAGATATTCCAGTAGATTTAATTTGCTATCTGAATATCTCTTGTACATGAGCAAATACAAAGTGGCTGAATAAACACGAAACAAATAGAAAAAAAGTAAAATGCAAGCAATATTTCAACATTATCTGCATGTTATAACTTTCCAATTCTTTGATTTAGTCAATATCCAAAAGCACAAATTCAACATGAGACCCCAATATCTTTTGGATTCTTTAACTGAGAAGGAAAAAGAAAAAAAACTTCAAGAAACAAAAATCCTTAACCAGTAAATATCAATATTATGAAAGCCTACTTATGACTTCAATTCATAGATGCAGTCTATCATAAAAATAATATTCTTCTCAATCATTTTTAATCAATTATAAATGTAAATATTTTAAGTGTTCAAATAATATGTTTAGATCATTTGAAAAATAATTTTCATTTAAAATAAATAAAACCTTCATAAATAAACAAGTACAAAAAGTTTCACTGAAATCCAGTAATTAACTGATTTTGGTAGATTTTTTTAAATCACCATGGAGTTTACCTACAAGCGTTCCATATTTTTTTTTTTTTTTAAATTGTACATAACTTTTCAAAAGGCAGGTCTCTGGTTCTATCCTATGGACATATAATTTGTATAACAAAATTTTCTCCAATCCCTCTCTTGGTTTGGTTCGTTTTATGGCATATCAACCACAAATGGGTTATTTAATGCCAAGAAATAATTTTTCTCCCTTTAGAAATAAATAAATATATATATAAAGTTATTCTTTTTTATTTCCTTAACAAAATCACTTTGTAGACCATGTTTCATTATCACTTTTGCAAAGAGTGCCTATATGCAAGAGACAATTCCTCTTTTGAATGAAACAAAGATAATAAAATTAACAGGTTACAAATTTCAGCTATTCATGCCAAACATGTCACCTTTAGTGTGAGAATACCAAAATGTGCATACCCTCAAAGAAGTCAGTAGTGACTGCAATTGGGCTGATTTAGAGTAGCAGCCTATTTCTGATCCAGTAGTGCATATAAGAAACAATAACAAAGTGACTAAGACCTACCACAGAAAAGTTAAACATTTGGGAATCTATTACTCACTGGTTAGAGAATAAGAATGATGACAATGGTTACTGTCAGGCTGGCAGCTGATCTAAAAAAAAAAAAAAAAAAAAAAAAAAACCTACATTCTATTGTTAACTGAGGCGATGCTTGTGTTTGGATATTTCCAAAATGAAAATACTCTATTAATCATCTGAGAGAAGCCTTTCTACCTTCCGTCAGCATGGATGATGCTAACTCCTAAGAAAGTGACACACTTCTCAGGCTAACATTTTTTCACTGACATGGAGTGGAAATATTATATTGAATCAACTGCTAGATCTGCTTCAAAATCTATCTTTCAGCCTACCATTCATCCATGCTTTGAATATTGCTGCCACATATGGTCTGGTGCTTATATGAATGAAAAAATGCTGCCTAAATACACACAATTTATATATATTATATATATATATTATATATATTATATATATATATATTATATATATATATTATATATATATATATATTGTATATATATTATATATATATTATATATATATTATATATTATATATATATTATATATTATATATATATTATATATTATATATATATTATATATTATATATATATTATATATTATATATATATTATATATTATATATATATTATATATATATTATATTATATATGTGTGTGTGTGTGTTTTCCAAGGAAGAATCTACAATGTCCTAGCACCAATCACTTCCCCCACTGCTCCAATGTATCTTCTCTGTGCCTTATCTATAAATTCTTTCATGGTAATTGTTCTTATTAACATTCATCTCTGGTACCTAGACTTTATGAATTTAAGTACAATACTAAATTGGCAGCAAGGTCTCATCTTGCAATTAAAATGGCTAAAAGTAACCATGAGTTCTGTGCTAACAGCTACTTTTCTTACAATCCTTGCTCACAGAACTCTCTTACGGCTTCTTGCTTCCTAGTCATGTTCAAAAACTTCAAAAATTTAAATTCAATGTCAATCATTATCTTGTGTCTCAATTGCTGTTCATTTATTGTTCTCTATGACAAACAGCATTTTGTCAATATAAGTCAATCGAAACATTTCTATAACTGGTCAGTTGATAGAGTATTATTAAAAGGAGCCAAGTATATCCGGCTAAAAAAAAAAAAATCTTATTTAATATAACATTTGAGATGGCAACTGAATACAAGGAGACTTGGTTAGATAGAAAAATAGTTTTTTTTTATTGTTAAATCAAGAACAACAATGCCCACACTTAACATAAATATTGTGCTAAAGATGTGGTTTTTAAAAAGCTGAAACCAGAAAATATGGTTAATGTTAAATTCAAATTCCTGAAGAGCATGTAATTCTACAAAGCTTTCTAAAGAAATCAACAGGGGAAGGATCAAATTAGAATTAGTGTTTCATTTGATCATATTCTCAATCTCTGTAGTCATATTAATGTATGATAAAATTTGCTATATATATATATATATATATATATATATATATATATATATATATGAGAAAAATAAAGACTAATTTTCCTTTTGTTTTTAGCTTTTAATTTAGAATCTAAGCATGGACACTAATGGATGCAATCATATAAACTTGATTTTGTTAAAAAAAAAAAAAAAAAAAATTTTTCAAACAATAACAAACATTACCAACTGATAAATTATTTATACAAACATTCCCATAATAGAAACTTTATATGTAAAAATATAAAGTGACTTATTCATCTAACTAGATTTCTACCAACATCAAAATGCATATAGTTTTGCTGATACAGAAGCAAGAATTGTTCTAATATAAAGTATATAATCATATAGTGACTTCTCACTGGAATACATAGATATGTGTGTCAGTGACATTATGCTATATGTCAAGAACATGAAAAGGCATTCCAAGATACCCACTCAATATGTAACTGGTGGAAAACTGTCTTTAGGAGTGTTGTTTGTGTTTCTTAGCTGAATAGAAATGCTGACTGAAGAATTTAGCAGCATTGGACTTTTGTGGACAATTCAGAAATGTTTAACTTCTGTGCCTCTTTATTCAGTATGAGTTTTGTTTGATTAAGCAGATTGTTGAACCAGCTTCACTACAAGTTAGTTTGGCAACTTTAGAAAAAGATCTCGATTTAAATTTGATACCCAAGTTCAATAGCTCTAATGCAAATGTAGCTGAAGGAATGAAAATGGTTGAACTAGTATATAATTTATGTAATACCAGGAATGTCAAATTTTGTATGGAGTACCCAGTAAGGATTGAACTTAATCTATAACTCCTCAGCAGTTATGGTTAATCCAACTACATTTGCTAATCATTATTCCCACACCTAATTACCTTATCAAAGTACTGGATATAGCCATAGCAGTAACAAAAAACAATATAAAAAGTAGCAGAACCAATGCCAACAGCAAACCAATAAATAGCTGATTTTACATGCTACAGGTGTCATGGACCTAATTATAATGGTGAGAGATTGCTTGCTTCACCAAGAAAAGACAAGAAACAGTTAGGGATAAAGATCAAAGCAAAAAGTATCACTAGTGCCAAACATTAGGTCACATCTCATCAGTGTCCAAGAAATGAGTTGGAAGAAAAATATATCAGTGCCAATCATCTCCCCTAACAAAATGAAAAAGGCAATGCTACATGTAATCAAGATCTGGATTCACAGAACTCCATGGACAGCTTTAGTGGATTCTAGATGTTCCTGATCAATTGTGAGCAAGTCATTTTGTCAGCTATGAAGAGAAAATTTGAACATGCTGGTAAAACTAACAAGTGCTATGGAGTTGGATTGACTGATTTTTTTTTTTTTTTTTTTACAACTTTTTGTAGGTTATTTAAGGCTAAAAGCTCTTGCTAAAACTTGAGTGGATCTGTTTATTTTAGATCACGGCTTTTCAATTTTCTTTTTAAAATGATCTTTGAATTTATATTATACATTAATTTCTTTCACAAAACTAGTTAAATAGAAATAATTGAGGCTAATTAAAAATAATATTAATTCATAGGTAACTTCTTTCATAATTATTCATTTAAGTTTCTCTCAATGGTATTTTTGCATATATTTTACAAAGTAATCATTTTTTATAAGTTATTTTCAAAATAAAAATCCTTTCTGTTTTTTTTTTACCACCGATTAAAATGAAACTGTGCGCATGTGTAAATCTTCTACTAAAAACAAAAATTTTCACTATCACCAAAATTAAAACGTGTTATGTCTGACAGCATTTATGAAAATATTTTGTGCACTTTGACTTAATGTTCTTAAATATTGAATTTGCCAGCATGTTTTTATAAGAGTATTTTTAGGTTACTGTCCATATCAATTCAGCTAGATTCCTAGCTGTAAAGTTCAAGCCTTCAGTGTTCAGTTTTGTCTTTAATATTAAAGCATCAGTTATAGATTTTTTTTTTAAAGGGGCAAATATTTTTTTATAAAGCAAGCAAATATATTTATTAAAAAAGATATTATCTCTTAAGACCTGCACTCAAAAGAAAATTGTATTGCTTTATTTAATAAAAAGTCCAAGGAACTAAATTAGAGTTATATTTGATGAATAAAAACTTCATAAGTTAATTTGTTTTCTAAAATATAAAAATTTTCAAGACAAATATGCATTTTTGGGAGATGTTGATACAAAGAACTCTGTTTACATTGCTTCAGGATTCATTTTAACAAGAAACAGTCAAGTATTCTATTAGAACATTCCTAAATTTAATTTTTTTTTTCTAACAAGAACTTTATTTCTAAAGAAAACTTTCAGCTAATCTTGTGATTAAGAGCATGTTTATTTATCATTACTAAGTAAGCATCTACTTGGACATCAATTTTTGCCATTTGTTTTAATATACAAAATTTAAAATAGTGAAAAAGAGGTTAAATGTCTATAGATGTTGAGCTTACATTTTCCCCTACCTGCAAAACCTGGTGGATAAAAGATACAGATTGATCTGATAAAAGAAAAAGTTATAGATTTTAACAGAAAGAGTAAATAGCATAGAACTAGGTGTGAGAGGTGAAAATCTGCAAATAACACCAATGAAATCAGAGTACCAAAAACACTCACCAGAGATTTTAAAAAGGCAGATGTCTGGCCTTCATTTGGGAACAACCCAACAGAGTTGTTTTTTTTAAAATTATAACAGAAAACCATTTAACATAGGTAGATTACTGATCATGAATTATTGGAATCATAGAGGGCAGAAAGTGATTAAATCAAAGATTTTCACCAACAAAACTAAGTACAATGTTAAAAACAACATGTAAATTATAACAGGAAAATTTTTATTTTTCACATGCCACACCATTTTATACAGTTGATTGATGCTTTATTTAAAAATAATTAAATGTTTTTTTTCCATTTATAATTCCCAAAGGAATACATATCCAAACAGATGTGAAATTCATTCTGATTGAGATTTTTAAGGATAATGTGTTTATTTCCCATTTAACAAAATTGGTGCAGGTTCACTTGTATGAGAACTTTCAATTTCATTTATTCTTAGATTTATTCTGCTTTATGTAATCTTTCAAACAACTCATTCTAATATAAAGACACACTATAAAAGAATGTATGTATAATTATTCCTCATTGCTAAACAAAATCAGATTTTGGTTAAATTTTAAGCACGCTTTCTTAGGTGACTTGTTACCAAGTATCACCTACCAAGCACCAACGAAAGAAAACCAGTGACCACTAAGATACATTTGCAAGTGTAAAAAATAATTTAAGTTAATCAAATTTATTTTCCTTGAAATTTCTTAAAAATATTGAGATACATATTTTACAGTTTTAAATTTGATAGGACTTTGGAAATAATATTAAATGAAATTTGAAAGGAAATATTAGACATTGTAAGAACTATGTTTAAAGAAAAACATCTAAACAAAAATAATTAATGAAGAATGAAAAAAAGATTTGAACATTTTCAAAAATATTTCTACCATTCAACAGAGTACTCTTCTGGACATGGTTGATCATGCCTCTTCAGATTCCTTTTCTTCATTATCTGAATTGCCATGCATTCTTGGGAAAGATAAAAATGAGTCATTCCTTGATTCTGATTTCAGAGTTTTCTTCATCTTAAAATGGTTTCCACCCAAGGCTAAAGAACCCAGTTTACTCTGTCATTTAGGCCATAGCTAGAGTTTCCTTAGTTTAGATAATTTAAATATTTAAAAATTCAGAGCATAGCAGCAGAAATATGTTGGCAATAGCATCGAACTTTAATTGCTAAAAACTTAAATACTCATAAATTTTGCCAGTAAGTATTTTCAAAGATTTCAGACATGCATAAGAGAATTATGCAAGAATCTTTGAATTTTCAGCACACACAAGTTTCTAATTAACAAAGCTATAAAGAAATAATCTATAGAAAATAATAAAATGTATCAATGACTTTTCATTGTCAGTTTCCCTTAACAACCCCCAATTATCCTGTAGGTGTTATCACAATGCCATATAGCCATTTAGAAAGAAAAGTGAATAGAACACTCAGACTTGATTATCAACTATTTCCTGACATTATTGATTTTTTTTTAGGTTCTCCTTAATTAAGCAGACATATTTGCCATTGCCATCATAATAGGAAAGCAAGAGCAAAATAATCCAAACCTAAAATCATTTTTAATAAAAGTATCCAGCCATTTTGAATGGACAATCACGTACAGAATTGTTCACAGGTAAATGAAAATATTGAAACACTGTGCAGACATTAGTACGCTGATGCATCTATACTAAGTTCTTTGTGTGAAGAGCTGATGGAAAGTTCTCAATCTGACCCACTTCCCAAAATTTGATCAATCAGATTTTTTTTTAAAAGAACTTTGGTCAGGCCAGGATATATATATATATATATATATATATATATATATATATATATATATATATAAAAAGAAAAACTTCCAAAGAACACACTACTGCGAAAAAACAAAACAAAAAAAAAAACTATAAAATTTATATCACTGTAAACATTATATTTCGGTGTGGTCACAGTTCCCTCATGTTGAATTCAAATTTCCAACAATACCTAGCATTTAAGATAATACAATTTTTTTTGTTTTTATTTGAGATGTATACTAAACAAAAAATAAATATACTGAGGTACTCTACTTAAATTTCTCTGCTTAAAACTGAAAAGATAATGATTGTATATTATCAGTTAAAGATTCAAGTGTAACAAGCATAAAGATATAGTGTCAAAATGTTGCATGCTATTCATGTAAGTCAAGAAATGCTGTCAAATAAAAAAAGGCCAACGACTACCTAAAGTAATTGATAGCTTCCAAAGAAATCTAATAATAATTTGAGGTACCAATCAAGAATGTCACTGAATCCTGACAATTTAAATAATAATTAATAATTTTAAACAATGTGATAAGCTTTATATTTGTTCAGATATATTTAGAGTTTCAAGTTTATATTGTCACACTCATTCTGCTGATTTCCTATTCAGTTTATACATTCTTATTTATAACAACTGAATAATTTCTGATAAACTATGGTACCTCAAAAATATGAATTACACATTTAACTTAATATATTGCCTTATTGTTCTAAAAAAAAAAATAAATAAATAAATAAATAAATAAAAAACAAAACAAAACAAAACTGGTAATTGTTTTAAGTTGAAAGAGCTCAAAGTAGAACAACTGTATTTTGAATGACATGATTCACTTTAATTCACATTGCTAAATACACAATAACAGAGGTTATCTTGCAACCCATTTGTCCTTCTCTTCAAGTAAACTTTCAGTAGTAATTGATCCTTGTAAGCCAAAATATCAGAATGTATGTATGGGGAAGAAAATTCCCTAATATGTTACCAGATATTATTTGAGAAAAAACCCAACCAAAATAGTGGAACATTCGAAGTGATCGAATGACTGGAAAAACATGTTCAAATTAAAGAGCTTGTAATATGGTAAATCTAATCAGATGGTGCCAGAAACAGTTTAAGTGTTTTTTTTTAATAAAATACTGGATAGAAATCAATATAATCCTTATTAACAAATATTCAAAATGTAAATCTTTGGAGACTGACTTTCACATATACATCTGGAGATGCTCTTATCTTTCATATACTTCAAGTATGGAAGAGAAAATTTTAGTGGTTAAAAATCAGCAAAGTATCTCAAGTGTACAAATTATATCTTTGGCATTCACATACAAGTTCACATACAGGATAATAATTTTGACAAATCCAAATACATCAATTTACTTTTCTTTTAATATAGGTGCAGAGTTTGTATTCAAGAAATGTTTTAAGAAAAGTTACATAGTAATGCAATATATATCTACAATATACCCACAAGCATTCACACAACTTACTGCTACTAACTAAAAATGTGTTGTTAAAAGAATCAAATGCACTGCAGGTGATTTAGGAGAACTACTGTGGACAGACCTTTAAAATTTAAAAAAATAAATAATTCATATACTACTGCTAATTAAATTATATAAAATTAATTTTCTACAGTATGTGTGCATATTATAAATAATCAAAATTCTAAAACTAAAAAAGGTCATTTTTAAGTTAAGGCAAGTCTAATAATACAGTTAATTTATAAAAAAAAAAAAAAAAAAAAAAAAAGACCATTTCTATTCTGTACAGGATTTGACAAAATCAAATTAAGAAAAAAGAAAAGAAAAATGTTACAAATGCAGCACCATTTCTTTAATAGAAACAAACTATCAGCTAAGATTTTTATCCTGATTTTCTTAGTACTGAGCTTGTGGGGTTCTTTATTGCACTATCACTTAAAGAAAACTTTCAATTCAATCAAAACAAAAATATTTGCCTCAATACAGCTTGTACAATTCTAGAATTTAACCCCCATCACATCAAAAAGAGAGCCAAATTATATTCAATTTAAACTAAAGAAAGAATATTGACAGGTGATTATTACGACTTATTGTTCTCTTAGATAATCATAAGATGTTTAAGCTTTAAAAATAATATATAAGTTTTTTTTGTTTTTTTTTAATAATAGTCAGCTGACGATATAAAAGATGGAGGTTTTGAAACTGACTTCTCTCATGATAACATTCTTGTTGTGTCTTGTGATAGAAACAAATTCAAAATTGCATGTCAGGCAGACATTTTGTTATTGTGCACACGGATCATAAATTATGGTGCAACAACTAAGATTTCTATTGCGTCAAGTGAAATATTCTTCTAATATCCTTGAAATTAATTTGCACCTGTTCATTCAAGGAATTATTAATTTCTACTAGGTAAATTTCAAGTCCTTATGGAGAAGTTTTTTTTTTTTTTATTTCATTAAACAAGTTTTCTCAAATTCTCCAGTCAACATTTTTTTGTTTTTAGTATTTTAAAGGATTTTAATATTCTTTCCAAACAACTTTTAACACTGAAAGAAAAAAGTGAAAAAAAAAAAAAACAAACTTTCTCTTTCGTAAATTTACTTAAAAGTATTTGACTAATTGATTATTTGATCACCAGAATAACAACAGTAGTTTTATTTTTTCTTGAGCCATCAGAAACAGATTCTTGTCAATAGAAGAAGTTATTGTGTCCAAAAATATGATCCGTTATTGTTTGACATTAAAAGCGCAGCCACGGAAAAAATAAAAAAATAAAAAATAGGTAGACAGCTTGGCACGAGAATTGGCATCATCGCTTTTTTGTCAAAAGATATTCTAAAAATTAACTAACAAGACATTTATTGTAGCAATTAACTTGTTCTTGCATTAAATTGAAGATTTTATGTATCCAATGAGAAACTACACAAATCAAAGTTTCAAAACGTCCTAAAACCACTAATTAATTCACCAGTCAAATATCTGATGCGTAAATAAATAACTGAATATCAAAAACAACTTTTTTACTTATTTTACTATTATGACAGCAAAGACTGATAAAGAATATACGGATTTTTTTTCAAGTCAGAATTCTTTTCTTTTTTTTTTTTTTCATTATTTATTTAAATCAAAGCATAAAATAAACATTTTTGTGTGGAACATTTCAATGTGCGAATTTGTGGCGGGACGAAAACCTTGCAAATCAGAATCAGGACTTCATCGGCTATTATTAATTAAATTAATTAAAATGTCCCATCCAAGAAACAGATATACCAGCAGCATAAATTACATTATTTTTAGCAAAATCTTTACAAGAGATCATCATTCTATGGCATATATTAACTTTTTTTTTTTGTTCAATTTTCCCATTACTGGAGAAAAAAATGTATGTGAATTCAAGAATAATCCAAATTATGGGGGCCAGACGATATTGTAAGAAGAGTATGGATGTGCCGAAAAAGAATTATAGGCTCAACTATGAAGCCCTTAAAAATAATTGATCAGATTTTTTTGTCAAGTGGTTCGGACCGAGAACTTTTCAGCACCATTTATTTTATTTTCAATTATATTCTTAGATTCAGTTTTTTTTTCTAATTCTTTTCTTAACTGACGCTAAAACAAAAAAAACTGTCACATTCATTCAGAGTTGATTTTCTTAAAGAAAAAAAGGCCTTTAAACGTTAAAACTAAATTAAAAGCTTAAAGTTTTACACTTTTACTTAATTCAATTGAATCAAAAGTCAAAACACACTCTCTACTACACTACTAAAAAAAAACGTACGCATCATTTAAAAAACAAAAAAAAAATGCACTTTTTACTTAAGCCCAGTACAAGAGAGGAAAAAATGATGCTATTATTGATTGATTATCAATTATTAAACCTGATGACTACCACTTGCAGTGAATCAATAATTCAATAATAAAACCACAAAAACAACTCACCAGGTGTTCCCTGCAAGGATCGTACTACAGATGTTTCAGGTGAACTGAACGGTTGAGGGGAAAACCGTGCTTCTTCCTTCACACGGTTATCACTATTGAGCATTGTTTGTTTTTGCTCAATTTCCATAAGTTCCTTTTGGAACAGTTCCCTCTGTCTTTCCTGTATGTCCAGTTGTTCTTGCAGGCGCTGTTTCTGCCGTTGGTACTCCTTGAAAAGCTCTGTGTTGGCTGAAGTTGTCAAACCTGGGGTAGAGTTGGTAATGCTCGAATTCATCTTTCCATGACGAGGAGAATCGGTCACTGAAGTATTGACCGGCGAGAATGATCTGGGAGGAGTTCCCGCCGAACCAGACTTTACATTCTTAGGGGTTCGGAGCGGGGACGACGTGACCGACGAGGAAGACCGAAAGGACCTTGAGTCGTCAGAAATGGAACTTTGCGTGTTGATAACTTCCCCTTCCTCAAAGAGTTTGTCCATAGACATTTGCATCGGGTTTTTCTTCAGGTTGTGTAGCCGAGCGGCAGGAGTCATTGACCGTGACATGGGGCTGAGGCCATCGCCAGAGTCCCGCCGCCCTTGCCACAACCCGCTAGACAAACCGTCAAACTGAGGGTTTAGGGAGCGAGTCATCATCTCGGGGGTGCCCCTCGGCCGCGTGGTGGGCACATGCGAATGCGGAAACATGCGGGGCTTGATGGGAGTCACTAGGATTTGTTCAGACCAAGAGGCCTCCAGTGAAGGCTTTGTCATTGGCCGAATGTCCACGTTCATGGTCTTCTGCTCGAACGGACACGAAAACGTATCCCCTGGGATGCTCTGTAACCAAGAAAGAAGGCTGAGATCGGCATCACTAAGGCCAGCATCGTTGAGAAGAGATGCGAATTTTAATTCCATGTCGTCTCCATTGCTGGTCGCTTTTGATTGGCAGTAATCAACACACGACTCGTACAGCAAACCTTTTAATAAAAGCTGCAAGAGACGATCATTTTTAGCAACTTGGTTGTTACCATTTTCATTTTTTCTCTCACATGGCATCAATTTTTCGACCATTGGATAGACGGTCTTGAAACACTGCATTCGGGCATTGCTTGGGTTCCAATTTTGGTAGTCGATGTGACTCGAAAGTCGTGGTAATGTAAGCAAAAGACACAAGTTGCTGTATTCGTCCTTGTTCGGACATAACGACTCTAGAGAGTTGAGACATTTTACCACTTCTTCGACTGTAAATTCATAATTGGCCATAATACTCGGTTCTGACTTTATACATAAGAGTTCCAGGTATTTGTGTTTCATGATAACATATTCAAATCGCTTCATATCAAAGTCCTGGACACTGCCCAGCGGCTGGATGAAGTCGATCACATCGTCCCACTGACCATCAAGGATCAGTTGGCGCAAGAAAAGCATATCATCCGAGAAAAGGCCATTGATAACCCCAGTTTCTCTCTCTAGGGACATCATGGAAATGTTGAGGTCCCGATTTTGGAGAAATTCCGTCACAAGACGGAGAACGTCTGTTTCGTTTACTACAATATTTGCAGCAGGCATTTTTTCTTCTTTTATAAAGTAAACAAATTTAATACTAATAAAAGAAAAAAATATATCTCATACGAGAATATCAATTTAAAAAAAATTAACTAGAATATCAATCAATGAAAAAAAAATAACTAGAAATTTCTACGTCTTTTTTTTAGTTTTAGAAACTGTTGATTCAAAGGAAAATAAATTAAATCCAACCCTTATTTTTTCTTTTGAAATTGGCTTACTTTTGTGTGAATTTTTAAAAACCAAATGCCAAAAAATAATGAAAATAAAGTTATCTGTAAATAATTCACTTTTCAAAGAAAAATCCACAAACAAACCAAAAAAAAAAGTTGTCTAATCCATTTTCTTTTAAGACGAAGTATCTGCCATTATCTTTCGTCTTTTTTTATAAAATAAAATAAGAAATGTAAGAATTGTAGCTCATTCTGGACATCTTCGTAGAATTATTTCATTCAAAGTTAAGAATCGATTTCCAGTAAAAGTCTAAGGAAAGCAAAAATTGAAGCAAGCAGTCGTCGTTGTTGAATAATAAATATATTGTTGCTTCCCTTCTCTTTTTCCCCCCTAGTAGTAGTACATAAGCAACCAAGAAAAGATGATGAAGAAAGACAAATATGTTGGGTTTGCTGTCCACTTCCAGGTATCAAAAGACTCAATTCGGTTTCACCGAAAAAAGTCGTCCAGTAACTTCCTTTGTCTACGTCTGCTTCTCAACCTAATATGTAAAATCCCCTCCACAACATCCATCTTCGCGTTCCCGTTGTTGATCAACGCACGGCCATTGAAACAACTAAAGGGATATACGGAATTTACCGAAGGTTACCGAACATCCGAATAAATGCAACAATTTTTGTAGGGGGGGGGGTAATTATATTCTGAAAATTTATAAAGATTTATTTTTAAGTTTTACTTTGAAAATAATTATTTTATTATCTAAATATTTAAAAACAAAACATAAAGAAAGCATTAACCTTCAACAGAAAAATTGTCGCTTGTTGCAATAACCCTGACGAGACCGGGCATTCAATGCGGTGAATTTTAACATAAACCTGGTTATAAAACTTTAAAAGGATAATTTTAAACCACTTGCGGAATAAAATTAAAAAATATATTAATAAATAGATTTTTGTAAATAAACAGGATGATTATGATTTTTTTTCTTTTATAATTTTAATGTTTAATTCGATATGTAACCAGACCGGAAGTGCTTCAAAAAAATACACATACCGGAAATATACTCCGGCTACTTGTTAGTCAAAAATGGCTGCGCCCACGTTTAATTTCAACATCGGCGTGCTTGGACATGTTGATAGTGGTAAAACGAGTCTCTCGAAATCTTTGAGCACGACAGCTAGTACAGCATGCTTTGATAAAAATCCCCAGAGCAAGGAGCGTGGTATCACTCTGGATTTGGGTTTTTCTTCAGTTATCGTTGATGTCCCCAAACACTTGGACCACTTGAAACCCAAGTATGAAAAATTACAATTCACATTTGTTGATTGTCCTGGGCACGCTTCCCTTATACGCACGATTATTGGCGGTAAGATACTTAGGAACCCTATTTTTTATCTATCTTTTAGCTTTGTTCTTCGTACAGAAAACCGTTGAACCAACTTGCTACATTTCTTTAAAAAAAAACAAAGAAAAAAGTGAAAGTGATATTTTACGATTTCTAACTGCACTAAATGACATTTTTACATTCTGAAACTATTTTTTTGATTTTTAAAGTATTTTTTTTTTAAATTTTGAAGAAAATTAGATCTAAAAACTTATTTTATTATTTCAGTGAGTGAAATGTTCGTAAATCTCTTTTTGGATCCATCATTCACATTTTGCTTAATTTTTTAAAATTAAATTTTCATTTTTTTTATTCTTAGTTTGATGTTAAATGTAAATTGTAAAAGTGTTGTCCTCGTGTAACGTCATCACATTTCTCTTTAGGATTGCAATTTCTTTAAAGGTGACCGTTGATATTCTAGTTGTTTCTATTTAGTTTTCCATAAAAAAAAAAAAATTAAGAAAACAACAAAATAGCAATTTCTTGTAAGGGCTTAAAGTTAAATTTGACTCGTGAGCATAAGACTATTTTTCTGCAAAATAATTGCTTAAATTATTATTTTTTTAATTAGCTTCATTAAAAAACAAAGGACTGCCAGTCAAGTTTCCTAAAATGAAATGTGACAATAAATCTGGCTCGAGTCCAATTCACACTTGGTGTAGGAAAGTCAAACTCAAATTTTGAGTCGTCTACTTTTTTTAAAATTAAACATTTATTTAAAAATTAAATGCCTTTCTTAAAGTAACTCGATTGATCAAAGAAAACTAGAAAACAGTTAACTAACTTTCTTTACGTGTAAGATAAGAAAAAATACTTAGATACATAAAAAAAAATAGGTGAAAAAAGTCTTTTGGCAAATAAAATTTTTTTTTTTTTTTTTTTTAGTCCATTACACTTTCAAAATCGAAATAATATTCCCCTTTTTGTTATCGATTTAGTTAAGTGGTCAAATCGATTCCTGACTGTTACAGTTATTGGCCTTAGCTCGTACTTTCAAAGATTCGCTATGAAATGAACATGAAACAATAATAGCCAATAAAAACAAAATCATTCTAATCAATTTTTTTAAGTTCGGTTTAAAATATAGCAAAGTATTTTGCTCAGTGGAAATATTAAATTTATTAGCTTGTAATTTAAACTAAAATAAAAAAGCTTCAAAAAAGATTTTTAATTTTCTTAAAAATGTATTTTAAACTTCAGGTGTCGCATTTTTTTCCAGATACTTATTATTTGTGGATTTGCGTACGAAAACAAACTTTTTTGAGGTGGGGTAACGGAAATGAACAAACGAATACATAAAGAACAAACATTTACCCAAATTAATCAAATTATATATCAGTTTATTCTTAATTGAATGTATAACCCTCAACGATTATAGTTTGTATAATTGCTTCTGAAAAATTGTAGTACAAAAAAAAAATGTTGATATCAATGATGGCAGCACATTTCTAATTTCATATTTGTAAGTAAATGACAGCTAAGTGACTTGAAGGCCAGTAAGATTGAAAATTAGTGATTTTTAAGTCCTAAATCACCATGATTTATTAACCCTTAGATAGTTCCATAAACGTCCCTTCTCGATTTAAAATTTCCTCTGTAAATAGGACATTTTGCTTATGTCTTTTTACCTTAATTATGATAAAGTAATTTTGTATATTTACATCGGTTGGCGGATACTCAAGAAAAAAAATAGATCTTCACCGTTCATCTTTTCTTTTCAATAATAAAATAGAACATCATTTATCCAATCTGTGACCAGCCAAATTACAATTTTTTTTTTAACCTGTCATTCTGGGTGCAGCTTGTATTTGAGGATATGTATGGTTTGGTCATTTGATAAAACCACACTCATCTAGCAACAACCAAATGTATTTTAATAAAAGTTTGTGCACATGTTCTCTATCAGCTTCTTTATAAGATTATTCTATGAATCTGTCATCAGCCTTGATGACTGCTTCAATACAGGACCGGAATTGCTGACATAGCTACACTATGTATGTCAGAAATTCCAGTCTTTATTAATTTTGGACAGCACCTGGACAATGACGTCCTTCAGTGAAGCTATGGTATTGTGAGGACGTTTGGGGCCCACAATTTTAGTTTTACATGACTGTAAAGATTGTCTGACATCCATTCTTAGGTTATTATGTGGGCTTTGTGAGAAGATGCTGAGTTTTGTTGCAATGCGTATAGGCTTCCACAGTGTCATTCAGGGCTTAACAATCGTCTCAGCTCCTCAACATGTCCAGCAGCATTAATCCTAAGACCCTTTTGAAAGATGTGAAATGACATGATATCTTGTATTCACCCAATACCAGGCTCAAGAGCCACTCTTGATGTTATATGAGCATAAGGACAATAAGTGAAATTCATTGGGTTATACAGAGAAGATGACTGTTATCCTTAGACTTCAAGAGGTCAAGATTGTAATGATCAGGAAAGCATCCTGCTGGGAGTCTGTTCCACAAAGCAGCAGTTCTTTGGAAGAAGCTGACCCAATGAAACTTAATTCTTACTAATGAAATATGGAGGGAATAAGGATGATTCATACTTGTGTACATGACATGGTGGCTCCCAGTTGTAACGGTTGGGTAGTGGGACTAAAAAATATAACTTATCAGAACACTTGCCATAGAAATGGCAATATATCAATGAGAGTTTCACAACATTTTGCTACTGGAGAGGGGTCGTAGGGTGGAAGATAATTTTCCAGAAGGTCACATAGACACTTTGAACTTTATCAAAACAGGTAAATGAGGACTGGGCAGTCTCAACCCAGGTAAAGCAACAAAATTCCATTTTTGGTTTGATCTGATTCTCTTAAACCTAAAGTATAACAGATGAGGGTCAGATACTTACTGTAGTGGTGCAATGAACCAATCATTTTTTAAATTTTTTTTTTATTAGCAGACAATCAGATATACGAGTTCCATTTGAAGTCTGGAGAAAGCTCAAGTCCCAATAGACCTTCAAGGCAAGCAGCCTCCTTGGGACGAGAGCCATCCATCATAAGTGAAAGTTCAGGGTCTGCTCAGTGATGGTGGTAGAATGTTACTAGTTTGAGTATGGCCATATTGAATTTTACAAGCCAGTCCTTTATCCCTTGAGCTACCAGGGTTGTCAGAGGAGTGACGACCTGCTATGTTCTGGTGTTCCAGATGTTTTGGGAGGTGCCCCTATAAACTGTTCTATCATCTACATAAATATTCACTAATGATCAGAGTATTCTCTTAGGCAGATTATTAATATACAATAGAAAGAGGGTAGGATTAAGGAAAGAGCCTTGTGGAATGCCAACTTAATTTTATGGGCTTCTGATAACATCATGTTAATGATTTTCAGCGATGTTACTGCTAGGAAAGGCTTGATACTTAAGAGAATCCTTCCAGAAATTCCACAGCTGGAGAGTTTCTGTAGCAGCCTATGATGTCACACCTTGTCAAAGGCCTGTGATATATCAAAGACAATGGCCCTCATTATGAATTTATTGTCTATTCAAAGCAGCAGAACTTCTCCTTGGGTTTAAATCATCATGGCTGAGCAGGGAGATCAGGCAATGAGACATGCTCACTGATTTGTTCTTACGGAAGATTTTGTTGAGTAAAGGGTCATGGTTGAAATGTTTGTGGATTAAGTTTAGGAAAATCCTACCAATGTTGATTTTGACATTACTGTTAAAAGGTGGGTTGAACCAAATTATGTTATGTTTTTCTATTCTTACATTTATTATTGGCATTCTTACTAATGCTTGGAATGTATTCTAGTTTAACTTTGTGTTTACTTTTATTTAGGGCATCTACATATTTAGCTTTATATTTGTCAGAAATAATTTTGTTGCTAGAGTTAATCAAAAGTCTGTGTTATACAGATTTGTGCAGATTATTTAAAATTCCAGGTGGGTGGTTGGATTCTTTGCTCATGTATTTATGGTTATAAAACTTGTTAGCATAAGGCATGTGTGCCCCTCAAAATAGGTCAAAAGTAGTGTCCAGAAAGTTGATCACCTTGGCGCTGGTGTCAGTGGTGATATTCTGTGATCCTTGAAAAATTTGATAAGTTGTTTCCTAAATTGGTTTGTTTATTGTGGATTGGTGTTATGTAAGAGGATAACTCCATGTACAGACCAGTGTTCTTACTATCGAAAGTATGCCTAAGTCTTTGCAGTAGCAGAATGCCAACCAATTCACAAGCTTCTGCGGGGTCGAATGCTCCCATCGCTATAGGGAAGTTTGGATTGTCTTTTTTTTGGTCTACATAGAACCATTGTGACATAGGATGGGTTTCTGGGCTTGCATAATTGTTGATTTCCTGGTCAGTGATGGTGCAATAATCCTTGGCCAGGGTTATAGCAGCCATTAATAGGTCTTCAATGATCGACAGGTAGAAGTTGGCAATGTTGAATTGTATGAAGGTTAACTCACTTTTGTTTTTTATATTAGAGAACCAATTGATAGCATCTTTAGTATTCTTCCATTGGTTGACCCCTGTGGCATTCCTAGTGTATTTGCAGGCTCACTCTAATATAGCCTTGCTGATTTTGCGTATATTATTCTTGGAAGGGTTAAGCAATCGGAACTGTGGGTTGTTGGAGAAATTATCCTTATGGGCCTTAATGGTAATAAAAGACAGTTGCTTATGAAGCTTATTCACTCTGTCGTTGATCTTGAGTTTAGTGGCTGTAATTCGTGCCTCATTGTTAATATCATTTTCCCATTCAACTGGACCTTTTCTATATATATATATATATTAATTTCTTTACAAATAGCTTTGTGGTAGTCGTTGACATTATAGTAATATAGATTGCAAGTTTTATCAGATTTGATAATGATTTTATTAGTATTACTTATGTTGGCAATGTCTTTTTCATATTTCTCTGTAGATTGTTATATTTGGTTGCGTATTTAATTATATTTATTACAAGATCAAGCCTTTTTCAAATTACAGGAGAAGGTCATCACTAGATAGGTTTATTTATATATATATATATATATATATATATATATATATATATCCACACCTAGAAAAGACACCCTAATGTACAAGATTAAAAAATAAACCCAGCCACATCCCTCTAGTAACCACTTTCAACACCACTCTGCCTCCACTATCCCAAATAATCAAAAGTCGCTGGGAAATACTACATCTCAAACCAGACCTAAAAAAATTGTTTGAGGGACCCGGCCTTCTAATATATTGTAGACCTAAGAACCTAAAAGAAATCATAGGTAGTAACCACATTTCAGGGGACAAGGTAATCCATAATAAGCCAACAACAAAAAACAACAGGATTTTCCCAACCATGTAACAAAAGAAGCTTATGCTGCAACCACATTAAACACACAAATTCATTCACTAGCTCAGTCACTAAATCTACTTTCAAAATCTACCACAACTCTAACTGTAGAAGTCATAACATAATTTACCTCCTAGAATGCACACTATGCCAGAAACAATATGTAGGAAAATCTGAATGGCCCTTTCACTACAGAATTAATAATAATTGCAATCGAATTAAGTTGACTCCCCATGAAAGATTATTACCTGTAAAACAACATTTCCATCTAGAAAAACACGATTTTAAAACCCATGCCAAATTCACTATAATTGAGAGAATAAAAAAGTTCAGAGCAGATAACATTAGAAAGATTTTAGAGTTCCATGAAAATAAGTGGATACAACGTTTAAAAATGCACTATCCAGCCGGGCGTAACCATAAATTTAACAATATAGATAGTATTAATATATAACCCTACAAATCAAAACCTACCCACATTTCTCACCCACACAAGACAGACATGCTTACGGAGGTGCTGAGGCCTCACACTTATACACACACCCACACGAATATACACACTTACACACATCATACTCGCTCGCTCACTAATGAGCCAAATAACACACACACATTTAAGAGACACATCCCTATTTCCAGGAACCAATAAATCTGTCAAAATGACCAAGGGAATTCAGAGCAGCATGAATCCATCCAACTCTTATCTTAAATAACAACTTAAAAGAGAGTGTTTGACCAACACAAAGACTGACCATGTTAAAAAAAACAAAAAAACAAATGAAAACTACAGACAAAAGTTCATTTTCTCCATCAAGACATTCATTTCTGTAGTTCACTGCTACCAGCAAGCAGAAAATTAATTTTCTCCTGATGATGGCCATGTTGGCCGAAACTAGTCAAGGAATCTAAATGAAATAATAATAAAAACAAAGGAATATTAATATACAACCCAGTGTGTCTGAAGATTTTAATTTTTTTAATATTTTTTATTGTTCAAAAAATAATAATTATATATATATATATATATATATATATATATATATATATATATATATATATATATATATATATATGCATGCACAATTATATATACACACATATAAACAGCTATACAGACAACCATACATCTACATACACACACATATGCATAGATAACAATTTTGAATTCAGAGTCCATGCAAAATTAATGCAGAACTGATCAAATATTCAGTATCCAACCCCAAATAGATAATAACTATCAATACCATAAATTGAATTGCTAGTAAATAAAGATAGGTTATAATAAACATCGATGGTCAGGTTACAATAAAAAATATATAAATAAAAAATAAAGAACATATGAAGAATGATTCTATTACTAACTTACTTTAGCATTATTTTATTATATTATTACTTATATTGCGAGGTAAAGGGTAACTATGTCTACAGTTAATGGTAAGTTCATTCCTTTGGTTTAAAAGAGTAATCTTGTCCTTAAATCTAATAATAATTTCCAATTTTTCATTGAGACAAAGATAGCAAGGTGCATATAGAGAATTACAGGTTCGAGCCTTTCTAAGAAGTTTCCATTTTACTGTACGAGTTTTGTTTTCTTCTTTTAAATTCTAAAAGTACTTATAAAAATAATACTTTCTTGTCTAAGTACTAATGTTGAAGGATAGCGTGTACTGATACCATCTGGTTTTAAGAGTTTTTAGTACTTCCAATATAAAATTTTTAATACTCAGGTTTTTAAGTGTAGAAATAGTACTAAAATAAACGAGGGAACTAGCTAAACAATTATTTTATAGTGAGCAATCATTGGAATTCCTGCAATTACACTTGCTGGTGTTAGTATTATTACAATTATTATCATTTGCTGCACCATTGCTATATGGCTTGCTTTATGATTTTTTTATATTTGTTTAATACTTTATTATTGTGTTTTTTTTTTTTAATGATTTTCTCAACATGATTTTTCCATGCAACAACAGCTTAATAAGCGGATTAGTATTGGCAAAATTTAATTTTAACCATTAGATTGAAAGAAGGTGTAAACCAAATTAACTTCCTAGATCTTCTCCTCTTATTATGATCATAAATAATAGGACCTCCCTACTTAATAGTAGTGTATTTATAACCACAGAGTTGTACAATTCACTATGTTTATCGAAGATCTCTTTGCTAGAAGAGTTTGCGTTGATCCTAAATTCTATGGAAGAGGGTATGTGTTTGATAACAGACGGAGGATGGTTAGAATTTGGGTGTATGTATACAGGGTTCGAATTAACCTTCATAAAAGGTTGGAAAGAACTATTGTTGAGGTTTAGGGTAGCACCTAGAAAGTCTACCTGTTTAATATTGGTACTTGGAGATATACACGTCTACACAAGTTCTGTCTATTCAACTTTTTCATTCGTCCTGGGTATGACAATAAACTATATCCGCATCCTGATGATAAACTACATCCAACAGCAAGTCCTCTGATCAGGTTTTGAGGAGCATGGAACCACCTCTTAATTGCTGGTGTTCTCAGGTCCACACTGACCTGACCTAGGGTGGTAGCACCTGTTATGGTCCCAGAAATACTTTGTAATAAAAAAAATTATTACAGCAATATTTTTTGAAGGAAAAATTGTTATCAGCAATACTTAAAAAAAAAAAAAAAAAATACCAGCAATACAAACAGTTATAGATTCTTTGAATAAAATATGACCCGCTATAGATTTTTGAAGAAAAACATATTACCAGCAATAAAAATTTTGTCGGCATTAAATAAGCCATTGAGGTTGATATGCTGTAAAAACAAACCAAACAAACTTTTTCATATTTCTGAATTACTTGTTTTATTTAATCAGTAATTTACCAAAGTTCATAATTTTTATTTTTATTTTTTCCCCTGAGTACTTTCAAATGTTGCTACATTAATTTTCAAGGATTGTTTATGTAACTGTTTTTGGTTAGTTACAGCATTCCCACGTTTGTTAGAACCAATTGCATTTCAGTCAAGGGGATAGCATTTAAACGGTCAAACTGGATTTTTTTTTTATTTCTATACACCCTTCAATGTAGGGTCTCCTAAAAAAAAATTAAATTATTATGCATAAAAAATCCAAATGTAAACAATTGTTTACAAAGCTGAGCTGATATGAATGTTCAAGAATCTGGAAGGAGAAAGATTGTGCTTAGAGGCAATATTTGGCCTTGCTTGATCAGCAATGCCTTTTTTGGCCGAGTTGATTGAAAGCATGTTGGATCTAATGACTGTTTCTCCTGCAAAGGGTGGGGGATCACAAGTTCAAATCCTGCAGAGGGAGGGCACAGTTTTCTTTAATGAGATTTCTTGAATATTCAGGCCAGTAGACGGAAATAAATATACTGTTTAAAATAGTGTGTCTACTCAAATATGGGTATCCACTAAAAATAGCGTTTAAAGTGATAAAAATCTATTGGATTTATAAATAAAAAATCCATTACTTCTTGAGAAATTGCTTTGTTTATGTTTGGATACAAAACTAAGCAGATATTAACTTTCAGGAATCTGGAATGAGAAGGATTTGTTTTAAAGGCACAAATCAGCCTTGCCTGATCAGCAACATCTTTCGTGACTGAAGAACGGCCAGTGCTTTATATATATTTTCATTAGTTTTACAAATAAAACATTTACAAGGATAGATCAATAGCTGTTTTCGGCTGATGCAGTTATTACCTGAATTTTGTTCTGAAATTTTCCCTGTATACTGTTTCATCTAAATGATTGAGAGACATATTGGATTGACAAGAGTGTTGTAAAATATTTAGTTGTTTATAATGAATGTCTTTTTCATCATTAGGCTACAGACTTATCCATGTACCTACAGTTTTATGGATCCCTTTTAGTATTTATAAAGAAAAAAGATGTCTTAGGATTAGCAAAGTTCGATGATATTTTTATTAATAGCATTTTTGAATTTCTGTCATGTATAAGGTTTGATCAAAAAGTATCTGGACTGTTGCTATGTAATTTTTTCCTCTTCAAGAATTAAGTCCCACTCAAAAGGAAAAGGATTTTAAGTCGTCGATGAAGTCCAAGAGAATGTATTGGGGCAGCTGCTTGCTATTCCAAAAAAGAGTTCCAGGAATGCTTCCATCAATGGAAATAACACTGGATAATGTGTGTGGCTTCAGAAGGGGACCGATATGTTGTAGCTTTCTTTTTAAAGTAGCAGTCCCGATACTTTTTGATTAAACCTCCTCGTATATTTGTTTCTGTTGAGGAACTCTTGTGGTCCTATTATTCCTGCTGCTGCTGCTGCTGACTATTCTGCCATGAGTAATTGAAGATTGTCATCCTGGTCATCAGTTGAAATTGTGACGCTTTGCTCGGTCAAGATCTGTGTCACTGGATGTAGAAAAGTTCCTTGCACCTGTGGATTCTATCTGAAGGTCAAGACAAAATTGCACCACAATATTTTATTAAATGATAAAGTCAGCTCGTTGAAATGGGGTTCTGGCTGAACAATGATCTCTCTTTCTCTTTAACTCACTATTCATTCACATGCATGCACGGGTTTTTAGGATTTCTTTCAAAACACAAAAATATCACAAGCCTCTCACTACCCTAATTGCTTTTTCCATGGCAAATGTTCAAACAAAAGCTATATTCTTTAGTTCCACCAGCTCTGACCTTCACGTCTAAACCCTGTCATGCTATGTGCACTGGGACAAATCCTCCTCATTTCTTATTCTACTAGTAAGAAGGAAGTTCCAGTTGAACAGCTTCTTCCCAAAAGCTATTACTTTGTGGAACAGACTCCTGAGAAGATGCTTTCCTGATCACTGCAATCTTAACCACTTCAAGTCTAGGCTTAACTGTTATGTTAACAAAACATCATCTTAAACCACATTACCTTATCTTGCTCATATATAACAACCTCATCCAGTAACCCTCTACTTTGAGTGGCTCTTGAGGCTTGTATTGTGTGAAAAATTAGTGGAAAAAAAATACAATAAACTATTAAGTTAGTAGTTCTCAAAGAAATTTGAAGTAAACAATACTGTCCTTTTATTGGCTAAGCTTTCATCTTGGAATATGATAGTGGGGAGAATAACATCTCAGCTGGAACGGTATATGCATGTTCACATGTTTCTTTGCAATTTAAAACAAGTGTTCAATGAGAAATTGATCACCTGACAATAGTCAGCATGGTTACAATCTGACCTAGTTTCTTTATATGACGTACCTTCAATGAGTACCAATCCCAAATTCTCAAACCTACCCAAGTTCATGGTTTTACAGGTTTTACAAGCTGATGTATTGAATGCAAATTATTTGTAAATTGCACAAATTTCTCTGACTTCTTTGTTTAAAAACTAAATGCTGATTTGCTGACAGCCAAGAGAGTTTCGTTTGTAAAATTTCCTGGCCAAGTTCTCTTCAGGATAAACTTTGAATGTTTAGCATGCAGGTAAACATGATTCTAACCTTTTTGATAACATTGAGTGACAAAATTGTCCAGGTTCCATTTGTCATGTCAACCCACTTAAGCAAAAGTAAGGGTGAAGCGGATGAGATTGGGGATTTATTTAGTTGTGAAGAGCTAGTTGTCCACTAGTTCAAACCTCACTATGGGGCTTGCCACCGCATCAGGTCAAAACATCTGTTCCTGTATGTTCATTGAAGTTGAGCAACGTCAAGCCTGGAAAAATAATTTAGATTGTTTTTTTTTTATTTTTTTCCTTTTTTTAGATAATGATTTAATGATAACATCTTACTAATTAACTCCTAGTTGGGGAGAGAAGAAGTGGATTCATACCTTTCCCAAGGGTATTAGCATGTAAGTGGATATAACGAGCCCAACAACAATTGGAATTTAGCTCTGCATTTTCTTTTCCCCCCCAAAAGATTTGTTTAAATCTATATGTGATATTTTAAAACACATTTTACCTAATATCACTTTATAGATATTAGAGTTCACAACATATTTTTATTATCTTTGCTTTTTGCATGTTTAGGGGCCCAGATTATTGACTTGATGTTGTTGGTTGTGGATGTAACGAAAGGGATCCAAACCCAAACGGCTGAATGCCTTATTATTGGTGAAATTGCCTGCGAGAAGATGACCGTAGTCCTTAATAAAACTGACCTTTTACCTTTGGAAAAGAAAGCAGCTATAATTGAAAAGGTAAAGCTTTTTTTTTATTAGTTTGACTAAATTCTACCAAATTACAAATTTCACAAATAATTGTTTATTCAAGTATTTTCAACTTGTTATAATTGTTAAAATATTGTCAAATTTATTTTACTTCCTCCTTTTTCTCTCTCTCCTTCCCCCTCCTCTCTCTCTCTCTCTCTCTCTCCTTCCCCCCTCCTCTCTCTCTCTCTCTCTCCTTCCCCCCTCCTCTCTCTCTCTCCTTCCCCCCTCCTCTCTCTCTCTCCTTCCCCCTCCTCTCTCTCTCTCCTTCCCCCCTCCTCTCTCTCTCTCTCCTTCCCCCCTCCTCTCTCTCTCTCTCCTTCCCCCCTCCTCTCTCTCTCTCCTTCCCCCCTCCTCTCTCTCTCTCTCCTTCCCCCCTCCTCTCTCTCTCTCTCCTTCCCCCCTCCTCTCTCTCTCTCTCCTTCCCCCCTCCTCTCTCTCTCTCTCTCCTTCCCCCCTCCTCTCTCTCTCTCTCTCCTTCCCCCCTCCTCTCTCTCTCTCTCTCCTTCCCCCCTCCTCTCTCTCTCTCTCTCCTTCCCCCCTCCTCTCTCTCTCTCTCTCCTTCCCCCCTCCTCTATCTCTCTCTCTCCTTCCCCCCTCCTCTATCTCTCTCTCTCCTTCCCCCCTCCTCTATCTCTCTCTCTCCTTCCCCCCTCCTCTCTCTCTCTCTCTCCTTCCCCCCTCCTCTCTCTCTCTCTCTCCTTCCCCCCTCCTCTCTCTCTCTCTCTCCTTCCCCCCTCCTCTCTCTCTCTCTCTCCTTCCCCCCTCCTCTCTCTCTCTCTCTCCTTCCCCCCTCCCCTCTCTCTCCTTCCCCCCTCCCCTCTCTCTCCTTCCCCCCTCCCCTCTCTCTCCTTCCCCCCTCCCCTCTCTCTCTCTCCACCTGACGGTTTGGGAACCACTGCCATAAACAATGTGTTGTTTTTTGTTTTAAGATTTTTAACTGTTTCAGTTTTGGTTCAGCATTTTGTCCATATATTATTTAAATTCAAACAAATTTCCCCATTACAAGGTTTCCAACATTTTGACTTCTGGCCTTCTTCAGATGGCTTTAATTGTTGGGTTGAATAATACAAACTCAGACTCAGTAGTAACAATGTGAACAAAAACTGAGAAGTACTAAAAAGAGCACAAAGCAGGGTATTATTAGAAATGGACAATGGAATGAGAATAAACCACCCCTATAGATTAATATTTTGGTTTGAAATTCCCTGAATATTACCTGGATTAAAAGACACTTGCAAAAGGCTGGAGAGCCCAATGATCAAAAACTTGTGATGATAACAAAGATGATGACAATAATCATGAGTGTAAAATAATTCCTTAGTAAATGAATTCTTTTCACAAGTTTGGACTCTGGTCTCTGTGATGAAGCCTTATTCCTTTTTGTCTACTTTATGCAAATGTTTTTTTTGTTTTTTGTTTTGAATTAAACAATTTTTTTTTAATTAAACAACTTTTTCAGATGAAGAAAAAGTTACTTAAAACATTAGAATCTACAAAGTTTGCTAATTGTCCAATTGTTGCTGTGGCTGTAAAACCTGGAGGACCAGAGGTAGGTAAGATTATACCTTCTTGATTAATTCAGAGTTTTTCTTTTTTCCTTTTCTTTTTTCCTTTTCTTTTTTCCTTTTCTTTTTTCCTTTTCTTTTTTCCTTTTCTTTTTTCCTTTTCTTTTTTCCTTTTCTTTTTTCCTTTTCTTTTTTCCTTTTCTTTTTTCCTTTTCTTTTTTCCTTTTCTTTTTTCCTTTTCTTTTTTCCTTTTCTTTTTTCCTTTTCTTTTTTCCTTTTCTTTTTTCCTTTTCTTTTTTCCTTTTCTTTTTTCCTTTTCTTTTTTCCTTTTCTTTTTTTCCTTTTCTCTTTTTCCTTTTCTCTTTTTCCTTTTCTCTTTTTCCTTTTCTCTTTTTCCTTTTCTCTTTTTCCTTTTCTCTTTTTCCTTTTCTCTTTTTCTATTCCTTTTCTCTTTTTCTTCTTTTTTGTTTTCATTTCTTTTTTTCTTTTTTCTTTTTTTTTCTTTATTCACAAATTCACTTCTCAGGGTGCAGCATGCTTTTCAAAGGCAATTCAACATTAATCTGCCCACTCATAAGAATATTCAACAGTGCTTTAAACAGTTTCAAGAGAGTGGGTGTCTGTGTAAAGGAAAAAGTCCAGGAAGACCATGAATTTCAGAGGGAAACATGTCAAGAATCCGTGCTGCATTTGAGTGTCCACGGAAGTAGCTTGTGATCTCTCAATCCACTATTTGGTGTGTGCAAAGAAATGCCTCAGCAATGGATTGGTCAGAAGGAGACCCAAGAACTTGCTCTTTGTGCTTTGGCCTGTGACATCCTCACACCAAAACCTTACATAATTTTTTAAATGCGATCTTTTACATATCCCATATATGTTCCACCTCTACACACTAACCTCAGTGACCTTAAACATCAAGTAACATCAGCTATCAACTCAGTGGGTTGTGATATGCTGATACGCGTCTGGAAGGAATTCTCTTATTGCATTGATATTGCCTGTGTAGCAGGTAGTGGCTACATTGAACACTTGTAAGACAGAAAATAAAATTTGATTGTGAGAATACTTTGGACTTGGCTGAAGTTTACTATTGCTTTTCCTTATTAAAATATTGTGTAATTAAATTGGTTCATTCTTTTCGAATAGCCGTGTGTGTGTATATAATGATTAAAAATAATAGGTTAGTTAATAAAACAAGGACAGGCAAAAGGGTAGTAATATAATCAGTATGATAAATATTTATTAAATATTAATTATTAACCATATGACAGAAATTTCGAACACGCCTGTGTCCTTCAACAGACCAAAGAATAAAGAAAAATGGGAATTACTCACCGAGAGATGTTTTTGTAGTTGGGGTATTTTTCAGTGGAAATGTATTATTAGCAAAATGTCTGATTCCTTGGTGTGCAAATTTTTTTATGAAAATAAAAATTAAATTTAAAATTTTGATCCATGTAAAAGCACTAGGCAGGTTTATTCTTACTAGTATGTGTCATGGGGTTAGTGAGATTGTAAATATAGATAAAGAGTTATAGGTTGGGGAAGGGGAGAGGTGTCCTGTGTCGCAAGTTGTAGCCAAAATTGTCGGAAAAAGTTGTATAGAAAAACAGGCTGTGGTTAGAAGGTGATGTGATAAAAAAAGGAGAAAATGGAATATATAATAATGAAATATTAAATGAATTGAAATAAAGTGAAGGAACAAAAAATATATAAAATTTTGTAAATCTATTAACAAAAAAGGGGGTAGAGAAAATAAAATAAAAATTGAGAGTAAAAGCGTATGCATATATAAATGCACATGCGTACATAGGTTCACATAACAGTGTAAATATACACAAGCGCCACGCAAAAATGAATCTCAATACACGTAAAGGTATAAATAAATGTTCAAGTATTTTATCTCTATATATATATATATATATATATATATATATAATTTTTGCCCAGAGTATGACGATAAACTACATCCAGCAGCAAGGCCTATGATCAGGAGATTGGAGGTTTTGGAGAGCATGGAACCGCCTCTTAACTGTTGTTGTTCCCTGGTCTACCCTGATCCAGGGTGGTAGCACCTGTTAGGGTCACAGCTAATGGTAAAAACTGTGACCCCCCACCCCCACCCCAACAAAAATCAACAGCACATTTTTATAACAGAATGACAATCAATGCAAAACTAAAAAAGTATAAAAATATATTTTTATAGTAAAATTATACCGGCAATACATCTTATCTTATCTACAAACTATAGATTTGAAAAAAAAAATGAAAAAACTTACTCTTACCCCAAAAGTATATAACTATGTACAAAATATCTGTAGCTGAAAACATGAAATTGCATACAAAATATTTCAGCATTAAAGGCCTTGCTATGCTGCTAAGCAAAACCACCAATTTTTTTTAATTAATAAAAACCTATTTTCTTTGTAAATTTCTAACAGCAAATAAGTATCAAAGATAGAACTCTTCTTGAATGATTATCCCTAACACATTTTTTTTTCTTTTTTGTTTTTTGAAGTCTACTGATGAGGCAAACTCTGATGATATGATGAATTTGTTAAATACATTGAAACAACAAACTTACATTCCAAAGAGAAATGTTTCTGGGCCTTTCATCTTCTCTGTTGACCATTGTTTTTCCATTCGAGGGCAAGGAACTGTGATGACTGGGACTGTCATCAGTGGCAGTGCAGCAGTAAATGATGTAAGTAATGTTGTTTGTAACAGACAAAAAACTTTTCTACAATTGAGTATTGTTTTTGTTTTCTTTGTTTTTGTTTTCTTTGTTTTTGTTTTCTTTGTTTTTGTTTTCTTTGTTTTTGTTTTCTTTGTTTTTGTTTTCTTTGTTTTTGTTTTCTTTGTTTTTGTTTTCTTTGTTTTTGTTTTCTTTGTTTTTGTTTTCTTTGTTTTTGTTTTCTTTGTTTTTGTTTTCTTTGTTTTTGTTTTCTTTGTTTTTGTTTTCTTTGTTTTTGTTTTCTTTAGCAATCTAATCTTTGTGATTAGCTGTTCTTATAATGTTTCTTGTGTATTTTTCATAATGTACATCACACCCAAGCATTTTTTTTCCTTTTGTAAATCATTTGTAGGTTATATCAACACCACCTATACTAGTTTTAATATCTAATTTTAGATAGAATATAGTATTGTCAACCTAATATGGCTTCCCTCTGTCTTTTCTGCAAATACGAGGTTTTTTCCATGGTACCCTGATTACATGAATTTAAGCATGCTACTAGATTGATATCTATGTCCCATTCTTTCACTGTTGACATGACTAAATGCAACCGCCACTTCTACTCAACAGTTTTTTTTTTTCGCACTGCCCACCTGTGGAATTCCCTTCTGTTTCCTTGCTTCCCTGATCACTGCAATCTTCCAAAAAATTTAAATGCAATGTCAATTGCTATCTACTTGTCTTCTTGAATGCCATTCATCTTTTATCCTTTCTTCAATCCTTTCTATTCTCAGTCTTCTTGTCCCTGTAACCCCCTGCATGCTAGTGGCATTTGCACCCTGTTTGGGGTGAAATTATTCTAAAAATGCAACAAAAAAAAAAAAAAAAAATTAAAGCTTATTGCCAAGAGATTATATAAATCTGGCCTGCCTGTCTTCTAAACAAGTTAAAGCATCTTCACAGTAGATGGGATTTTAAACTAAGTTCATATGGAAACCAGAAATGGGATCATTAAAAAAAAACTTTGTATTTATTCCATGGTGGATGTGTGACTGGTATAATGGTTATCAGTGTGAGAAGTGAAATCAGTTCTGAGTTAAATTTCCTGTAGATTCTGTTTCATTCACTTTGCACTAATGGCCTTGGAAAAGTTATGAATATTCAGTTATAAGTTAAAGAGTAGACTGGGCTCTCTTTTGGAGTGGCAACCAGTCTAGGAGAAGGGAAACTCTTAATTCAAAACCAGCCTGAAGAAGGATGCGTTTTTGACCCAGACTCACCACTGCTGTTATTGAAAATTATCAGTCACAAACTCTTGGGCCATATCTGATTTGTTGGGGGTAATAAGAGTGTGTGTATGTGAATTTTTTTTTTTTTTTTAATACGATTTATCAATCCTTTGTGCAGTATTTAAAACCAGAACATATTTTGGAATGGTAAGGTTATGTTTTTGTTTTTTGTCTTTATAGGCAGGGGGTAGCAAAATTCATTATCTTTTTGTAATTATGGGTTTTCAGATTGGGTAGGTAATTAATTACCCTAGAATGAATTTCTATGAATTTTCATTAAAGCTTATCCAAGAGTCATGAATAGAATTTCTTAAAGGTATAAGATTATTAACGACTTAAAATGTCTAATTTATTAAATAGGAGGTTAGAAAACTTGATGCCCTAAAGTAGTACATTAAAAAAATTTAAATAAAGTTTTTTAGCAAGATGAATTGGTGCAAAATGTCTAATTTATCAAAGTCAAAATCATTCGACTCTTGGTTGAAATCCACAAAGAGAATATCCTGGTTTCAATACAAATTGCCTTCCTCAAAAAAAAATTAAAAAAAACAATTTAAAAACAATTCTTTAAACCAGTTAAAAGTTACAAAAATCTTTTAGTATAATATAAGAAGTGTGTATTCTTATGACAGTGGTAGCCTATTTGAAAATGCTTATAAAACCAGCATGTGGTAAAACTGACTCGATGTATAAGAACAACAACAATAATAATAATATGCATTAAAAGTCTCAGATAAGACAACCTTGGAATAACCAGAAGTATTTAACAGAATATTTAGCAGTATTTGTCATTTTTGATGGTGTAAATAAACTAGTATTAATTAAGGATTCTACTGTACAAAAAATGGGGTTTCTGTATTGTTATTAATTAACAAGCTGATCCTTTTGGAATTACTACATATTCATATAATAGATGAAATAAAAAAATATATTTAAAAACTTGTGTATGAAAAGCTAATAGCAAGAATTTAACAAAATATGCCATTATTTTTGGCAGCATAAGTAAACTAGTATATTTTCATATTCTAGTTGCAGCATATTACCAATCCCCATATAAGGGCACCTTGACGCAGTGTAATGGTTACCAAGCTGATCTCGCGAGAACAATTACAATTGAGTTCAATCCTCACTAGGTGCCCCATAATTTCGGCCTTGTACCACATCTAAGCTGCGCTTGGAAAATCACTATTACTAATCACCATATATTGGTTTCAATTTGCCTTAGCATAGATACAGCACAGATTTGTTTTTTTTGTGAGGGAGTGGGGTTTATGTCCCTTATCCTTTGACTAGCCACAAAGCAGCATGTTAGATGGCCCTTCACCCTACAGAAGGCCTCATCCACTCTTTAACCAGTCTTATTTTTATCCTGCTGAGCATCTAGCTACTTTCTTCACCAGAAAAGCCTGTTAGTGGTTTAATCACTGAATACCCAAGCTTTTTATTCCTTTTTAAGTAGAAAAAAAAAAAAATTCAAGATTATTTTATTTATAAATTTCATTATGTGATCTGAAGGTCAGGAACACTAGAATCAAGCCGGCATGGAAGTTTAAATACCTGAGAAGCATCTTGACGGACGATGGTAGGTGTGACACTTAGATCTGTAGGCATATTGGGATGGCCAAGCACACATTCCAAAAGTTGGACAGAATACTGCAAGACAGGAAGATATCTTTGGTAACAAAGCAAAGAATACTGAACTGTTACATGACATCTGTCCTTCTTTATGGCAGCGAATGTTGGACGATTTCCTCAAAGAGGAAGAAGAGACTCAAGGTGACAGATGTGTTTCTACAGAAGGATGCTAAGGATATCATGGATCGAGCATGTGAGCAATGATGAGATCTTAGAGAGGTTGCAAACAAGGAGGAGGCTTATACTTAATATCAGGAAGAGGCAGCTGAAGTTTCTGGGACACATAATGAGGAAGGAGGGCCTGGAGAATCTGATACTCACGGGTCGGATAGGGGGAAAGAGAGACAAGGGAAAACAACACATGACATACCTAGGGGGGGAAGCAGAGGGAAGGAATGTTGAGAGCTGCAAGGGATAGAGAGAGGTGGAGAGCCATGATCGGCTACGTCCTGAAAGGACATGGCACATAAAAAGAAGAAAGTATACCACAGGTGGGTGGTGGATCCCAATATCACTCCCTTTTTTGGAAATTCCACCCTATTTTACCAATTTCTGGGCCATCTTCTTCATGATAGAACAAACGGTGATCATCAAATGAGTCCTAATTTGTTTTAATAATTACACCCCTTTTTCACATGATTTACCTTGACTCTGATGATTAGATGTCCAAATTTTGTGAAATTTTAACACCTCTGCTGCTTTACACTTAATCCAATTGTATTGGTAATACTTACACATGATTACTTTATATTTCTATTTTGTGTGCAATCAGAGAGTTCTGATAATCTCAGACTAATTAACAGGAATACAATCACTGCAATCAGATACCACGGATGGGGTATAAATAGGAGTACTTTTCTCTGGTTGATCATCTTCAATTTGACTGTCCAACAGCAGACATCAAGAATCTCTCATAAACAAATATAAATAGCGCATAGTAATTAGGGGTCACAATTGGAAATTCCCGGGAAGTAATTTCCCGGAATTCCTGGGAAATTGCGACCTCCCTAGTAGTAATACAAAATGTCTAAATGTAAAGCGTACACACTAAAGAAAAATTGCATTTGATAGATAGGATATAGAATGGTCTGCAGGGATACAGAGGTACTTGAATCCACACTCGGGGGTTGGGAGAAAGAGGAGGTCAAGTTGCGAGGGTTCACAGAGACTGTTCGTGAATGAGGAGGACTCTGTGGAAAGGTTTGGACCATTGATGAACAGCTGGACAAGGCTATGCTCACCTGGTTTGTGAAAGAGCAGAGCCAGAAGACTTCTCTGTCAGGGTGGCTCCAGCATTTCCAGAAGAGGTACAGCATAGGAACAGTGAAGATCCAGGGGGAGCAGAGGTCATCTGACACAGCAGCAGCACACTCCTTCCCAGCCCAGCTGAGGAAGAGGTAGTGCCATTTGATGGCTTCACTGCTACAGAGATCCAGACAACCCAGAATCAGCTGGAAGAACACCTGGATGCAGACTTCACCCTCTAGGACTTGGTCCATGTGGTCTGAGGTAGGAGTGGGATGATACCTCGGTAACAGAGACTGACCAACCAGGAGATCCTAGATGAAGAAGAAGAGGAGGAGGAGGAGGAAGAAGCAGCAGCACCACCAGCATCAGCCAAGAGCTACACTGATGCAGTAGACCACCTCTGAGAGATAAAAAGGGCAGGGTGCAGAAGAAGCTCACTGATGTTTTTTATTAAACATTGAGTCACTGGACATTGATGATTTTATTAATATGAATGTATTTGTTTATTTATTTATATAACTATGGTGCTTTTTGTCTGATCATAAACGTGATATTTGTGGAAATAAATTTAATTTCTTATACTTCATGCTTTCCATGTTTGTTTTTTCCTTTTACAACACCAGACTAATTTTCAAACTAGACCATAATGCATTGCAAGAGGAAGTAATTTTGAGTTCAGTTAAAATTTATTGTATAAAAAATCTGCTGTAAAACACTGAAATAAATTTAAATTTCGGGTAATTTGCTTTTTAAGCCCTGCGCTAAGAATCTAATAAAAATTTCCTGAATAGTTATATTTACGTGTAAATTTACATGTTTAATTCGAAAATAACAAATTATTGATAAAATCTACTTTTTGGAGTTATCAACAATAAAAGTTTGGACTCATTCACATTGCAGCTGCTATTACTGGCATTGTTTGCATATATTTGCAGTGGAATACATTCACTTGTCTTGATTATTGTGCATGCACTGATGCAAACAACGCTAATAATGGCTGCCATACCGTAGCCGCCGACGACGACATGAATGAGTCTGAACTTTTATTGTTGGTGACTCCAAAAAGTAGATTTTATAAAAATTTCTTTATTTTTGAATTAGGCATGTAAATATTTTCATTAGATGCTTAGCATGGGGCTTAAAAAGCAAATTAGCCAAATTTCTTTGGCATAAATTCGTATGATTCTTTTGAGGTGGTTTTCGAGTCATTATCTACTGTGTGTGTGTGTGTGTGTGTATATTGTGAAATAGGGCCCCAAAATCAGGTGGGTATTCAACTCTCCCCTGCCATTTGCAAATTAAATTTTATTAACTTTAACTTTGTTTTTTCTTATTTTAAAAGAATCTTTTTTTCTTAATCATATTTTGAAGAATAATCTCATTAAATTTCTTTTTTTTTTTTTTTTTTTTCCAGAACGTAGAAATTCCATCGATGAAAATGACTAAGAAAATCAAATCAATACAGATGTTTCGTAAACCCATAGAGAAAGTAATTCAGGTTAGTAACTCATGTCACAAAACCCTTTTTTTCTTTCATTTCTCACCCCAAGTGTATTTTGAAATGACTTAACCGTAGTAAGGAAGAACAGCATTTGACAACCAGCAGAAAAACCAGAGTAGCATTGTGGCAACATCCAGTCGCTACCCAAGATGAAACAGATTTGGCAGACAATAACAAAAAGGACAGTCGCCAAGTTGGCTTGCAGGCCCCCACAGTGGTAAAACTTGTACACAGAATAATTTAAGTTTGATAGTTGGCAACTATCAGTGTGTGAAAAGAGCCTGCTGTAATTATTCAAGCTCAGCACCTTATATTTCAGTGCACAGCTTTAAATATGCATTCATATTGTTTCTTTTAATTTGTTTCACATTTGATTACAGACTTTTGCATCATGATTTTTAAAAGTATCTTTCTGGAAAATAAAATTTAAAACAGCAAAATAGAAAAATATTGTTTTGCAACACTTAAGTTTTATTTGTTAAATTTTATAGATTTTTAAAAACTATACTAAAAAAATAAAGACTTTCAAAATAGAAAATTAAAAAAACTAAACTCTTATTTTTATTCTTTCAGCTGTTAATCACAACCTGAAATATAATTAAGTACCTTTTTATAATAATCAATAAATCAAGGAATTGATCAATAATCTGTAGTGCAGAAATTTTGATAGATTTTTTTTTTTTTTTTTTTTTTAAGTTTTAGCATCTATGGAAGCCACATTATGCAATGTTATTTCTACTTGGACATTCATATTTTGGAATGGTTCAAGGCAATACAGTGGTGATGCCTATTATAATTCTCTATCCATTTGGGCAGCCATACAATATAATTCAGACATGTCATCTTAGTTGTTCTTATTGGTGAGAATCAAGTTTGTGAGGCATTTTGAGAATTTGTCCTTTTTCAATGATAGCACATCCAAAAGATTTCAAGTAATTCCAATATTTTTAGAGCACATGATAATCATTTTAGTCACTCATTAGAATTGTACACCATTTTTATAATTTAAGATGATTACAGTTGGCTTATCACATTCACACACACACACACACACATATTTATACACACACACACACACACACACCCCTTACACAAATTACTGCTGTTTATTCTCTGAACTAAAGTCTCTTTTGAATTCTGTTAAACCTGCACAGTGAGGAATGGTCAGCACCAGCCCAAATGGTAGCAATACTCCATTCTTAGTCTGATCTCTGTGATAAAGATAGTTTGGCAGCAGGAGTTTGGTATATTCTAGAGCGGTACAAAGAACTCTCCATTCTTCAAATATCTTTACCCTTTTGAATTTTAATTGCGATACAAATAAATTTAAATTCTTTAACACTGAACTTGGTGTACTTTTGAGTGATTGGCTGAGGTAAACCAGGTTTCTCTTCGGACCTCCACAAATGGTATTTTTATAATGGAGTCAAAGCAGACCATTCACACCCAGAGGTGAAATGAGTCTGATGAAAGCTTCTCAAATTAACCCTCAATGGTATTTTGGGAAAAAAAAAAAAAGGTTGTAGACATCAACATTTGTTTCCGACATAATGTTGGTGTCATGTGTGCAGCTTGAACTACCAAAAATGTCAAAATCAATGAAATTGCAAGAGAAAAATCTACAGAATTTAAAATGTCCCAATATCTGTGATGATAATAGCTCTATCTTTTTCTGAGTTTATAAATGTTTGTATGTGAATATGGTACGGTGGGTCCTAACCATGAAGATCTGAGTTAATGGGACTAAAGGATGTAACTCCTGTACTAACAACTTTTTATCTGTACTGGGCTCTACCTGTGAAAGTCAAAGCTGGCTTCACTAAAGAATGTAGCTCATCCAAAGATCTGACATATTAATAGTGATATAGTAGTGAAAGGGTAGCGACGTTTCATCTGTGGGGTAAGAGTTGTAGGGTGGAGAATAATTCATCACCCACAAGGCCATGTAAACATTTTTTGACACTGTTGAGGTTGGACAGTGAGTATTGGGCAGGACCAGCCCAAATCTAGCAGCAATTCTCCATTCTTGGTCTGATCTCTTTAGAGCATGGCAGCAGGAGTTACATATTTTCTGGACTGATACAATTCATATATATATATATATTCACATACATACATACATATATATATATATATATATATATATATATATATATATATATGAACACACCATGCTGGGTTCTACCTGTGAAGGTCCAGGAATGTAGCTCATCTGAACATCTGCCACATTAATAGCAATATAGTAGTGAAAGGATAGTGATGTCTTCATCTGTGGGATAAGAGTTACAGGATTGAGAATATTAGAGCATTGCAACAGGAGTTACATATTTTCTGGAGGGATAAATATAATGGTTGGATCCTTGTATGACTCCAGAAGATATGTAACTCCTGCTGCCATGTCCTGTTTTTATCACAGAGATCAGACTAAGAATGGAGAATTGCTGCTATCATCTCGGTTGATGCTGCCCATTCCTCAATGTCCAGCCTTATAGGAAAATGCTCTTTATTAAATAAGATTATTGCTCAAGTATGCTTTTAATCTTTTCATTTTCAAATTAATTTTTACGGCTGTTTATTTAAAAAATAGAAAAAGTAATTGAATGATATAGGGTTTGAGTATAAATAGAAAATTGTTTTATGTTTTAAAAGTTTAGTTTTTCGTCTTCTTTTTTTTATATGAAATAATTAATTTGTAAAAATTGTTCTTTATTAAATAGAGTAAGGAATATTCTACAATTCATTAATTCACTAATTTTCTTTCCCACTTTATTTGGAAAAAAAAAAAATAATTGATGTCTAGATTTTTTTTTTTTTTATGTTAACTCTTACATATTTTAATTGACAAATATCTTTGCTTATATGAACAGAACAGAAATAAACTGTTTATCAAAACTTTGGAGGAGGCTGAATCAGAATATAGATGGTTTTAAGGGTCTAAATATTTGGAGTTCAAGCTCTACACACATACAAATGATTGTCCTTTTAAACTAGATTGGTGAAACTGATTTCCTTAGCTAAACTTAAATCTAGAGTGAAAATATTATTTTTATTATTATTTATTATTTTCTTTCAGGGTGATCGTGCTGGCATTTGTGTAACACAGTTTGACCCTAAGTTACTTGAGCGAGGCCTTGTCTGTTCATCAGGAGCGCTTCCTACTATTTATGCTGGCCTTGTGTCTGTCAATAAAATCCGCTACTTTAAAGGCTCTATTGCAACCAATGCTAAGTTTCACATAACAATGGGTCATGAAACTGTCATGGCTCATGTGACCTTTTTTGGTTTCTTGACAGACCTCGATGAAAAGTCATCTCACCTGGACCTCTCTAGGGATTATCTTTATCAGGACAAACTTTTAGAAGACCTTCCTACAGAAGGTGAATCAAATAGTCCAGCCAAACGACGAGTTCAGTTTGCACTGTTGGAATTTGAGAAGCCAGTCACATGTTGTGAATCTTGTTTGGTGATCGGCTCGAAACTCGATTCTGATATCAATGCCAATGTCTGTAGAATTGCTTTCAATGGTGTTCTGCTCAAGTCTTACACAGACTCTAAGTATCGAGAGACAGAATTGGCAGAGGTGAAGATCTTCAAGACCAAATGTAGAGAGGGCCAAGTGGAAAGGGTTAATGATGCTAATACTTTGATTGCAAAGAATATGTTCAAGAAAGAAACAAACATTCAAGCTTTTACCAACCTGAAGGTGAAATTATCAAGTGGAGAAGATGGTGTCATTGAAGGCGGATTTGGACAAAGTGGAAAAGTCAAAATTCGTATACCAAGTAAGAATTTATTTCTTTTTAAAAAAAGAAAGAAAAAACTGCATATATGTATTCATGTTTAGTTAACAGATCACAACAGCTATTAGTGAGATGTGATTAAATATACTTTAATGTTTAAGAAAAATTTATTCACTATTATTATTGTCTAGGTAATAAGCATTATAATATAGCACAAATAGCGAAATTGTGGGAAAAGGAGTTTTCGACAATATACACATTTTTTTATGTATTTATGGTTATTTTTTAACTTTATCAAAAACGATGTTCTTGTACATGTACTTATGGATAATATTATATACATTAGTTACTAATATTTTTAATTAATAACTATTTGTGGTCAGTTGTTGACATTAATAGTTATCTGCTGATGTATTAGAATTTTTGTTGGAGGGAAATGTTCAGTTTTATAAAAGAAAGTTTTGAAAGATCCAAATTAAAACTGTTTACATATTATCTCTCTCTCTCTCACCCACAGGGTTTTAAGACATGCTATATTTATGGGTAAAAGTGCCCAATGACATTTTTTTTCCCCTTATCGACACAAAATACTTTTAAACTATTTTTATTATATATATATATGTGTAATTTCGCAGCAACTTTTCTTTTAAACATGTTGTGTTGAATGTTAAAGACAACATAGTCCTGCATTAAAATATATATATATATATATATATATATATATATATATATATACACACACACACTTTTTTTCCTCGCCAAAACACCTGACGATTCTGTTGCACTACTGGTGAAGAGTGGGGGAAATGTATATTGTTTTTATTAATATAAATTATATCACCATTATCAGACATTGACCACTACTGTATTAGCACCAGCACCCAATGTGCAATATCTCAGATTCTCCATAAAAATAAATAAATTCTACTCAGTTTTGAGTGTTGTTCTTTCTATATTGCCAGGAAAGCCCATTACATGAATGTGGGCATTTCACCTTCTGTGCTCTCGACTCGTCTGATGATATACAAAAGTGCTCTAGCTCTTGAAAATATATTTTAATTGAGCACTGTTAAAAGATAGCCTGATTCTATAAACAACAGTCACCTGTGCAAATGCAAAGCTCTTCAGTAAAATGAATTGGAGCATTATGACTGATTGGCATTTGTTTACATTTGTAAAAACAATATGCTAGAATTAGCTATTTCTCTCTACTGAGTGATGATAGCTTAGTGGTAGAAACCCCCAACACCAAATCGGTCGGGTTTTGGTCTTGGCTTGAGGTATTCGGATATCTAGTCACACTGAGGAGTGGTGATGCAGCGAAACAGTACTGTCTGCGAGTCACACACACACACACGTTATTTTTTTATTTTTTTTTTTTCCTTATTTTTTGAAACTGACTTAAAATGTTTGTAAGAAAATATTAATCTCTGCTGTTAGAAGCAGGGAAATGGCCAATGATGACCAACTGCGCAAATCTGATGTTGGGTTAATTGCTCTGTTTGTGGTCGTCTCTAACCAAAAATGTGGTTATTGAGCCTGCTCTGAGCTCCAACCCACGTTGATCTCAAGAAACTCTGAGGCTACATATTTCTTACAAGTGAATTTTTCAGTACCAGAGGAACGGCAATTAATGAATTTTTATTTTTCGTTATTATCTGGTTAAGAATTATGGGATTGAAGCAACATGGGCAACAATGACAAAACAACTTTCCTGTCGAAACAGGATTGCTTTTATAGGAACAAAAATGCAAGGGGAATTTGATTAGGCTGCTTTTATTTCAGCTTAAAATTTATTTTACTTCTTACTTGAGATTTTTTTGTGACTTTGGTTACCATGTCTTTTCTTTGCTTATTTTTTGGAGTGGGTGGGGTAACATTGTAGGCTCTTTCAAAGTTGGTAATTATTCCAGTGGTAAAAAAATTGCTTGGGAATATGGGAACCAGTAATACAGAGTGCTAGAGAAAAGCAACAATAACAACAAATTGTAATATAAGATCCTTTTAAAAAATGTATACTGAGACATTAGGTTTATAAGTACCAAAAATTAATTTACTTATGTCTCTAAGGATAAAAGCATTGGTTGAAGTAATCCAGTGACTTACTTGATCAAAAGAGTTGTGCATTCAATACCTGGCCACAGTAGAGGTGAACAAAAACTTGGAGAATTGACTTACCAAAGGGAAATAACTGAAACTAAGTTATTAAGGGCATGGCACATAGAAATAGAACAATCTAACCTAGTGGGCAAAACAAAGGGTTCGAATTCCAACGTATATCAACTGAAGAAGGCCAGAGTATATAATGGCTGAAATATCGTGAATATGATAATAAAAATGAGGATAACAGTTCAAACGATGTAAATAGTGTAAATACTTACAATACCTCATCTCAGAAATATAGAACATTTTTTTTGTTGAAGTTTTTCAATTGAATTTTTTTCTTTTTGACAATCAAATTTTATATCAAATTATAATGAATTTATGAAAAATGTAGTTAAATTAAGTATTTTTTTTTTTTTTAATCCTTTAAATTAATGCTTCCCCAAAAGATCTGGCAATGCTATGGAATTGACTGTAAATTTTTGCTTTTATATCTTGAGAAAATGTGCCAAACATTTTCAGTATAGATTAAAAACAAAAGTTTGTAATTAAATTCCAATTGCTTTTCAGGATTAGTTTTAAATTGCTGGAAAAGTTTATTGTTAACATCAGTTGTATTATCTGATTGTTAAATTCAGTGGCAAATGTCCAGTATTTATAAGGGATGGCTTCCTGTTTCAAAGGAAACAATAACTGGTGAATGCATCGCAATAAAACCATTAAGTAGAATACATTTTCAGCTACAAAACCTTATTTTTCTACAGTCACCACCACCACCACCACTGAAAATATAAATTTATGAAGGTTTCTCTTCATTTCATCAGTTGACAGCTGTACAGAGCTGCCAGGAATGTGGATTGTCACCACTGCTGAAATTCATTGCCCATTGCTTAACTGTGTTCACATCCAACAATTGGTCTCCTTAAAATGTTTATCAAGCATCAATAAATATAAGTGAATTTTTTTCCCATGTGGAATGATTTTCAATGATAGATATTTTTTATACCAGGCACCATTTTGCCCAGTTGCCATTCATTTGCCATCTTTAACAAGGCAAAAAAAAATGATGGGTCATTGTTGGGAAAGTTCATCTACTGTCATAGCACCAGTATTTACCCCTTACACTGTGGACCATTATGATAAAATAGGAGGCATTACTTCAGGTGCTAATGTTGTCATAACATGTGCTAATGTTGTGCTATATACAGGGTGTGGCAGAAATTGCTACTTACCTATGTTCACTAGCATCACACAGGTGACAGTTTAAAATGTGGGAGGGGTTGCTGCAACACCCTTTATGTGCATCTTTTGTGTGTGTGTGTGTGTGTGTGTGTGTGTGTGTGAATTGAATGTTATTGAAAAAGAACTGAAGGCAATGTTTAACCTTTGTGTCTGTGAAAAAAAAATGTTGTCAAAAGGACATTAATTCCCTTGTCACTACTATTACACTTTTGACTCCTTCAGCAATGTTTGTTTTTAAAGTAATGATTAGAATTTTAACAAAAATCAAACATATGAAAATGGATGCATACATTTTCTTTATTCTTTAGAATTCACAACAGTTTTTATTTATTTGTTTATGTGCAAGAATAATTTTATATTTGAGATTATAAAATATGTGAACCAAATATGAGATTATTTATTTTTTACCATTTTATAAAGAAATAAATATTTCTATTCAGAAATTTATAGAAATGTCTGGAAATTAAAATTTATGTAACATTATGAATAACTAATTATAAATTTTGAAAAAAAAAAAAAAAATTATTTTCTGGGCCTTTCTTTCATTTTCTCTCACCACATAAATTCATTAAAATAAGTTCAGAGCATCTCTTTGTCTGAACCAAACATTCCTTTAATTTATGTTTGTCAGGTTTATTCAAATTGTTCTGTAGTTATTTATAAAATGGTCAATAATAAATATTGCATTGTAGTTGGTTTACATATTTTAATAATTTTTGTAAATTTTAAGAAATTCTTGAATAAATATTCCTTCTCAAATTTATTTCCGTATAAAAAGTAAATAATAAATATTGTATTGTACTTGGTTCACATTTTTATAATCTTCTAAATAAACGTTGCTGAGGGAGTCAAAAGTGCATACAGTAATATCAGTGTTAAGAGAATAACCATCCTTTTTGACACATTTTTTTTCTAGCATGAATGTTAAACCATGGCAAACTGAATTAAAATTTGCTTCTACCCAAACTTGACATTTTTCTTTTTTCTTAATCTTTTTATAGATGGTTTGAGTCCAGAAGTGATGAAGAGATATTCTGGGTCTAAAAAGAAAAGCAAAGATAAAGAATCTGGTGGTGATGCAACCTTAGAGACGGGTCCTCCAGTGAAAATCATCTTGACGTTTAAACGTTACATTTTTGACCCTAAGAAAAGAATGATTCAAATCTGAATCAATCTGATGAGCAAATTGTCTCCTAACGTCGATGACTCAATGGAAGCAACTCTTTGCAGCTGCTGTGATATTTTTTTAAACATTTTCTTTTTACAAAATGATTCATTTTCTGTTCGGCACTTTAAGAGTATTTGAAGAGCTAGAAATAGGAATATTTAAAGTTACCAGAAAAGTTCCATACCAAAGAAAGAAAAAAAAAAGAAAAGGTTTATTTTTAATATTAGAATAAAATTGTAAAGTGAAAATGCAAATTTTAGCTGCATTTCAGAGGACACTATAATTGAGGAGTTTTTGTAAATCTTAGTATTTCTCTCTCTCTCTCTCTCTGATTTTAGTCTATATTTGATAGTTTGTTTTACTTAAGTTCGAAACACTTTTACCAAGAAATTTGAATGTCTCTCATGATACTAAGAATGTAAATATTTATTTAATTTTGAAATATTTGGATGATTTTATTTACACTATTTATATTCGGACTATTGTCCTCATTTTTGTTGTTATCACATTTCAATCATTGTGTCCTCCAGTCCTCTAAATATAAATGGTGTAAAGAATTCCTCATCTCAGAAATTCCAACAATAATTGGATGATTTTATTTAATGAAACTAAAACGATATACAGAATGTTTGTTTTTGTTTCCTTTCCAAAGGTCACATGAACAGATTAAAATAAATGTTCTTGCTGTATTGTATCTGCAAATTTATATAAAATTACATAAAGTTTTGCAATGTCTGTTAATTTGAAAAAAAATTAACTCATTTTAATTTTATTTGCTCAGTGTAGCAGAAAATAAACTTTCTGCAAACTGATTTTAAATTTTATGAATGTATTTGATTTCTATTTTTAAAATTAATCTCAACAATTATGTAAGAGTTTTAAATTTAACTATTACAATGAAGTCTATATATTAATCTGGCATCATATTTTCTATTCTGGAAAATGATGAGCAAAAGTGGGACTGTTTTTTGCATCTACTGACTCCACACACAAAATGTTGAGGGTCAAAAATTTGATATGAAGTAATTGATTTTTCAGTATACCAAAATTATTTCCTATTCTTTTGGCCACAAGAACAACTGAGTGATATTTCTGTTCCATCAAAAGTCAGTTTAAACAATTCCATTTTTAATTCCATTCTCTAGAAGATAGATACGGGTGACATTTTTCTTTTCACATTTAATGACAATCTCTTTCAGCTTTATAAGATCTTTGATAACATGGCAGAGAAAATGGTGAAGGAGATATAGTAATTTTGCAGTACGCTTAAAATGGAGTGATTTTTATTTTATTTTATTTATTTATATATATATATATATATATATATATATTTTTTTTTTTTTTTTTTTTTTTTTTTAGAGTTGGTGCATTAGCTGAATACTTGTAAATAGGCAAAGTTGCTCAGTTTTCTGCAAGACAATTTAGACTTTACAAAGGAGAGTATTTATGGCTAATAGTAAACCAGAGGAAATGGACAGGGACAACAGCTGAAATCAGGTTGCTTGGATTTTCTGGAGATAGAGATAAGCTTGTTTTTAACTGGTTTCTCTAAACATATAGTACAGTTGCACGTTTTGCTGGAGAGTTAGTCCAGAATTTGGGATTTATTCACCATCAACACCCAACACCTTACAGCAAGGGGGATCTAGCATTTAAAAAAAAAAAATATGACTAACATTCTTAGGTGTTTGTGAGTCACATGTGGTTAAGGAGTGTAGAGTACAAACCTGATTTTGATTTGCTGTCAGTGTAAGGTAGGCCTTACATTGGAGCCAGGAACACACAGCTAGCGAGGTGACTGTACTTGCAGTTAGCTTTTTAACCAAAGCTGAATTTGAGAAAGAAATGAAGACTGTATCCTCATGTGCTGGCGGGTAGAGTGGTGTTACCATCAATGGTGGTAGTTCATTCAATGAAAAAAAGGTCTGACCTATGTTGCAATCTATTCAAGACTTTAATCACTACATGTGTCACTCAGTATGAATCCATATGAATTAAATAGTAGGGGGCAAACAACTTTTTCAGTCCTAGGGAGAAAAAAATCTCTGAATTGTCAGATGTGGAAAAAAAAATGAAAGACTGTAAGTATGGGATTGAAGGGATGGAAAACCCTGACAGAAAATCAACCCTTCTTTAGAGTACAAAGGTTGGGTTGCAGGGCAAATCAGCCCACTCTTTAGTCCAGTTTGATTTAACTCACCAACCAAGAAGCCTTGTGTGTCATGAGGCACCAGGTAGATGGTATCATGTTCTATGCTGTTATAGTATATATATATATAGCTCACTAAGGGAAAGCACAAGTATTTCCTACATCTCCATATGACTGAGATTATGGAAATAACTACTGGTGAAGGATGAGGGCAGAACATGTGATGCAACTATGTTGGGATTTTTACCAAATTCAGTGCCACAAATTGTGCTTAATAATAGAGATCATCTTCCAATATTATGTAGAAGTTAGTAACTCATCAACTATGTAATATTGGTGGATGAAACAAGTGATGTTAGTTAAAGAAATCTGAAGGAGGAGAGAATAGTAGAGAGGCTGAGCAAAGAAGGGAAAATATTGCCCTGGAATTGAAAAGTTTTTTTTTTTTTTTTTTTTAATGTAGAAAATTTTTCACTACTCACATTATCCAGACCATTGTCCTCATCTTTGTCACCATATTTATTACATTTCGGCCTTCTTCAGGTTGTTGGAATGTCGAACGGAACCCTTTACTTCTAGTTCCATGTTTAATGGATGTCAGTTATCAGTTACCTCCTGTTAATTCCCTTTTGAAAGTTCTCCACTGACTTAACTGAGTATTGAACTCACACTCTTTTGGGTCCTGTCACTGGATCTAACCAATGCCTTTATCCACTGTGCCATGTGTCCTTGAGGACATCTGTGTATGAATTTCTGGGTATTATAAACCTAATGTCTTCAGCCACCATTTTTACCAGTGCTCATATTGCAATTTTTTTCTGTTATCATTTTGTTTTTACCAGAGCTCATATTGCAATTTTTGTTGTTATCGCTTTTCTCTGGAACTCATATTGTATTCATTTCTATTCTTGGTCGGCTCAGGAGATTTTTGTGGCCTAGCATCTGTAGATTCCTTAAGTTTACAAATTTTCCAATGGTGTTCTCTGTCTATGATCTTAACCTGATCCCACAGAAGCCAGTGATCTCCCTTCTCTCTCGATATGAGGAGAATATGACTAAAGACTGTGTGTATGCTATCCTGTGCAGCTGTGGGGATGAAATATAAAGGGGAGACAGGCCGCCCCCTTAAGGTAAGGCTTCAAAACACCAGAAAGCTGTAACATGAGGGGAAGTGGAAAAATCAGGCGTGGCTGACCACATATGGAGAGAGAAGGGAGATCACAGAGAACACCATTGGAAAATTTGTAAACTTAAGGAATCAGCACATATGCTAGGCCACAAAAATCTCCTGAGCCGACCAAGCATAGAAAAGAATACAATATGGGAACCAGTAATAAGGAGTGCCAGAGAAAAGCGATAATAACAACATAAATTGCAATATGAGCTCTGGTAAAAATTGTGGCTGAAGGCATTAAGGTTTATAATACCCAGAAATTCATACACAGATGTCCTCAAGAACACATGGCACAGTGGATAAAGGCGTTGGTTAGATCCAGTGACAGGACCCAATGAGTGTGAGTTCAATACCAATTTGAGCTTTCAGAGGGGAATTAACAGGAGATAACTGACATCCATTAAACATGGCATGTGAAACTAGAAGTCTACCCCAGCGAGCGAAATAAAGGGTTCAGTTTGACATATCCGGAGTGTACAATGTAAATATGACGACATAGTCCGAATAATGTAAATAGTGTATGTAATACCTCATCTCAGAAATATAGACAGAATACAATACGGTATTGTTGAATAGTCCAGAAATACATGCAACTATGTTAAGGGTAATAATTGATGAGATAAGGTGCAAGGGATCCTTTTAGAGCGATTCGATATATATCTAAATCAGGAAAAAAAAAAATGTGAAGGTGTCATAGTGTGGTAGTAGTGTAGCAATGAGTATTGCTTTCGAGATAAGTATTGTAATAGTGAAAGGTACAGCACGGTTAAAAAACAATGATTGCAATGTGTTTGCATGAGTGAAATTGGTGATGACTAATGAGAAGAGAGTTTGAAAAATAAAATGTCAACAAAGATGAATTATGTGAGAATCCAAGCAGATTTAACCTGGAAGAGTAAGTATCATTTGAGGAATTTAGATTGATTTATGGTGAGAAATGTTTATCTTTGTCATGCACAGGCTATTTATCTGACACATTCTCATTTGAAGGTGCTAATGGATAATAGTATATTTCATTGTTTTGTTCAAGGGCAGATATTTAATATCCTTATAGAAACTAAGTTGATAATACATTTACATATTTATAACTCAACCCTCCAAGTTTTGATCTACCTCTGCTGTAACCAGGTATTGAACTCACAACTCTTTGGGTCAAGCCACTGCATTAACTTCCAACATTTTTATCGACTGGGCTTATGTGTCCTTGAAGACAGTAGTGTATGAATTTTTGGGACTTATAAACCTAATGTATCAGTAACCATTATTTTTTACCAGAGCTGATATTACAATTTATTATAGTTAGTTTGTTGTTTTCTTTTTCTTTCTTTCTCACTCACTGGGTATTTCTGTCTCTGCTTGGCTGGATTAGATTTTTTTTTTTTTTTGTGGCTGAGCATATCTTATATTTTCCAGTGATGTTCTCTGTCTATTTCAGCTTCATCCCACAGGGGGTAGTGATTTCCCTTGATATATGGTCAGCCATGTCTTTTCTATTTCTCCTCGTGTTACAGCTTTCATGGTGTTCCTGCTGTCTTATTATAAGAGGGTGACTTGTTTCTCTTATATTTCTTTTCACAGCTACAAGTCGTTCACATAGTCCTTCTCGAGAGGAGGGCTTACTCAGAAGAGGTGTTTGAAGGGTGTCCTGATGTTATATGAACCACAGATCTTTTGTATTTTTTCCTGCTAATCCCTTCACCTAGGAAACAGCTTGTCTGCCTAGCCTGAATGTTATCCTCTTACACTCATTTATCCCAGTTTGTTAGAGCTGCTCTCATGCACCCAGGATAGTTATTATTGTGGGTTACTGCTTATACTGACCAGTTCTTGTTCATATGTCTCTGGGTTCCCACTTATGACTTTTACTCGATGCTATAGGCAGTGGATGATCCCTTTCTTTACTTTGTATGAAGAGGGGGTTGTTGAGGATAAGGTCTTGTCTGATGAACCCCTGCCTTTTAATTTCTCTGTTTATGGATGCAATCACTTTTAGATTAGGGAACATGTGAAATGATTAAATATGATATCAGGATTAAAAAAAAAAAAAAAATAAATAAAATAACCAACAAAAACAATGTTGTTGGCTTTTCTGTGCTGGTAAATTTTTTAAAAAAAGCTTTAAAAAATGAAAAAGATATGCTATTTTTTCAATAGACTGAAAGTATACTGATAACAAAACAAGGAAAATGAAAAGATATTTCTTTTCTTTTCTCTACCTATCCCAGGGTCGAGATGCCGATGATGGCTACTGTAGAAGCCATCTGTTTTTGGTCAAATTAACATTAAGTGATGGCTATTTTCTTAAGTGTCCAATTGACCCCACATGGAAGAATAGATTATATTTTAATTAGCTCAAGGAATGGGGGGGGGGGGAACAAGATAAAGCGTCAGTGGACCACTTGTTGAACAAAGTGGGCAATGAGAAGGCCACGCACGAAGGCTAACAGCAAGTCTCTTGCCAAAATTCAGTCAGTTGATAAGACTTGGAGTTTAAGAGCGACAAGTTTTCAAAGGAAGACAGGAATGGCATTGTAGTTGTATTTCTTTTTTATCAGTTTAAGATTCAATAAAATTTATTAAAGCAAAGGAGTTGTCCCTTTTTGTCACTTGTTGACCAAAGAGCTTGCAAGAGGAAGGACAGGTGACAAATCCCAGCTGCAACTGACCCCACAAGGATGTGTTAAGAATTCCCTGTTCATAATTGAATTCAGCAATTTGAGCTAGACAATGGGCCTCTAAGAACAAAATTGATCAAGAATCAAAGAGAGAGGTAACGGTCCAGGTAGAATTTCAAGGAAGGTAAAAGAATTGCCTGCACCCTTCAGGTGGTGATGGTGAAAGGCACCCAAAATGGAAGGAGTTGGGCAGATTGATATTCTGCCACCACCACTCTTTGGAGGAGGGATCTCCTCAAATTTGGTCAGGCAATCAATTTCCCAATCACCTCATGCCCCACACCAAGTTTGCACAAGGGTCCATAAATACAGACTAGTGAGGCAAGCGATGAGAAAAAAAGAACCAGACAGCTCAAGGTGCTGTTTGCGAGAGATGCATTGCCAGTTGGTTCAAGACCCACTTTAACAAACCCTGAACAGCTTCTGCAGAAATAAAGACTCCAGACTACCAAATACAACTGAATAGTTGGCCTGAAGAAATACAACTTCAGCATTGTACCAGTTTTTGCTAAACACAGTTTCCGGGGGGGGGGGGATTAAGGAGGGAGGTGCTGGGAATCTGTATGCTGTTAATTTAGTGAGCAGAACGTTCATTGCGTGAACCTTTGATATGAAGTTGTTGCATTACACAGACATCTCTTTGTTCTTTGCGACGTCATCTTGCCAAAGCTTCTGGATCAGTGACATTGAGTATAAAACTTGGCCATCACCTACCCTGTGATCTAAAACAAACATGCGCAGGGCAGGATTGAGGCAACCATCTCCAAGGCAGGCCGTAAGGATCAACCACGGACTTGCCCAGTGACTGGGAACAGGATTGTGACATCATATCTCTGCATATTAAAATTGCTCCCCACCCCGACATCTTTGTATTATCAAAATTTAGGCTTTGTATTTTTTTTTTGTTTTTGCTAAACTAATAGTACCAGCAGCAATAGTATCATCTTTGTGTATTATCGTTAACCATTATTAATTTTGAATAATATTTAATAGTTAAAAACTCCTAGTACCAGTGGGTTTAAAAAAAAGAAAAAGTGGCAGAAATTCGTAATTGAAATCCAATATCAACACACCACCTTTTTGGTGAAGAAGAATTGCAGATAATTTTTTTGTTTTAAGATGAGGACATCATATTGTGATTCTGCTTGTCCCTTCATAGATAATGAACTTTTTCAGTTTGATCACATGGAAAAGACAAGAGATGCTACTTTAGTTTCAGTGAGAAATGAAAGGAAGATAGCTCAAGTGCTTAATGTCTTTCGATGAAATGGAAAAGTTGTCAATTTAAAATCTTTTCATAATGGCCAGCATTCATATTTATTACTCTTATTGCAATATTTTTTTTAAAGTTAAGTTCAAATATTTAACAATACAATAGGGCAATTTCTATGGCTATTTTCTCATAGAACTCACCATTAGCTTATTCAATCTTGACTTAAGAATTAAGATATATTAGAAAATTCAAATAGGAAAACTGAAATTTTCATGGGTATTTCCAGTTAAATAATACTGCAAAGATCAAACATTTCAATACATATTACTTGCCAAAAAAATTATAATTTGAATTTTGAAAAAAAAATAACTAAAATAAGTAAATTGACCAGTTGAGTAGTTTAGTGAATATTTTTGACCCAGAATTCTAACCTCGAGCATGTAAATTTTCTTACCATGAGAGTGGAAGTATGTGATGAAGATGTCATGAAACAGAAGTTTAACTCCAATTTTATATTCACTTCTATCTGCTCCTGGCAAATCCTTTTTTTTTTTTTGTATTTAATCATCAGAGGATCTTTGATACAAAATAGTCATCAATATGGAGACAAAAGATAGTTTTTTATATTGAAACATTTTAAAAAAAACAAAAAAAAAAAACAAGCCATGCAAATTGAAATAAACTGAGGCGAAGATAAATTGCAACAGTGTTTTCATTTTTTGTCACTTTTTTTTTATACAAATGCATTTTTATTAATTTTATTAAATTTTTCTTTCGTTTCCAACTTAACCAAAATCCTTTATTTCAAATTTTCTACCTTTCAAACGTCGCTGCTAACCCCGCCATAGAAAAAGAAAAAAATGAAAGGGCAGACAACTCTTATCCCAATACTCAGTGTAACAAGATTTGTCTCCTCTTGGATACAAGCATGACAGTATTACAAGATTTAAAAACTTGAGCGAATTAATTTGGAAAGTCCTATGTACAAAATGTCGACGTCCAAACTGAGTCGGACCGCATTCGTTCTCCATTCGCTCAACAGCGATTGTAGTTGGCTTATGAGTTTTTTTTTTCTTTTTAATTTAGTATGATGCTTGAAGGCCCATTGAAATTGTCATTTCAGAGAGTATCTTGGAGGCTGCAAATGAGGAGTGAAAAAAAAATTATATTTATAGGAGTTGGGGAGGAACTGTTCAATAACAAGGAACCATGAAATTATTGAAGGTGAAAATGTTCTGCAAAGTACTTGAAAAATATCAATTCACCATTGTCCACACTGAACAAAGTAGTTAGACAAACAGCCAAAAAGCACTAACCAAATGACTGTAACACACCACCTTCCCTTTGAGATTTTTTTTCCGCTCTTTAAATCACAACTTTCTAAATTGAAACTCGGAGGTTCCAATTCACAATCTGAAAAATCCAACAACAACCAGGAGGAAAGAGAAAAAAAAACTGACCGCAGTGAGCACTTTACAAATTTTGACTGGTCCCAACCTAAAAGGAAAAAAAAATTCCAAGTAAAAAAAAAAAAAAATAAAAGGCGGGGAAAAAAATTCAGTCAAAATCTTTTTTCTTTTTTTTTTTATCGTTACGTGTCAGCGCTAAAAATGAAAAAAAAAATTACGTTGTTAAATGCCTAACGATTGGCAGAGCAATTATATGTGCGCGTGTTCATAAGTGGAGGAGGAGATTAATTGTAAGGGAGGCAACTATGTACTAATATCGGTTCTATCTGCTACAAGAGTTATTCCCCTTATACTGATTTCTTTGCATAGCCAACTGATTGAAACGGAGAAAACTCAAACAAAATGAAAATAAATATATTTACGACCAGTGAATTCCCTAAGTACAATTTATCAGAATTTTCTTTGTTTTTTGTTTTTTTTTCTATCTTCAGGAAAACGTTAATAATCGAATAGAAACAATGGTCAATATTTATATGGGCTCAGACTCAAAAATCTAACAAAAAGAACTATGGTCTTTTTTTTTTCTTATTCTTCCAACGAACAAACATCCCAGACAAATCTTTTAAACTTTCTTAAAGTATGTACATATGAATTAATATACACAAGTCAGCAGTCAAATGGACTGTCCAAATACAAGACAAACAAAAACTAATTTTAAAATTTTATATTTGAATATTCTCCCAAGTGGCCAGTCGAGTTGAAACAAGAAAATATAAAATTTATCAAATGCAATGTTAGAAACTAAAGAAGAAAAACAGGCTTATATAAAAGCATTTTGAAAGTTATTCTTTCAAACTTAAATAAAACGATGTTTTGGGGCCCCTATTTTGTTTTCTCGAGCCAAGACAAAAGCCAGATTACCTTTGAAACAGGTTCCATATTTGAAAAGAAAAAAGAAATTAACGTTGTGCTATTTGTGTAATTAGCTACAAATATCCATGCATAATGTCTCTGACAAATGTGTCTGTTTGATTGACTTAAAACTTGTCTTCATTGAAGATTTTGGGGTTTTTTAGGTTTTTTTCTTTTTTTTTTAAGTGAAAATACAAGAAACAATTGACAATTAACCTACAAGTTAACTGTAGGTAAAAATTGTATTATCTGTAGATAATACAATTTTTAATATAATTTAACTGTAGGTAAAAATTGCAAATCAGAACCAGGTGACGATCAGGTTCCTACCAATTACACCAAATTATTATTTTTTTTTTTTCTTCTTTTTAGTGAGTAGAGATTAAAAATATTTTTCTTTCCTAAGTGACATTTAACCTTTCCAGACGCAAATTGCATGTGTATATCTTTTGTCACTGATTGTTACATTCCATAAACGCATAATTCTAGGTCCCATTTGATCAAATTCATGTTACACATGGAAAGTCAAACCTATTAAAATGTTTATTATTTCATTAAATTTTTAAAAATGATGGGGTGTGAGTTGGGGAGGGGGCCTTCAATAAATTGCAGAGAAAGTCACAGATAATAAAAATAATTCTTGCTCCTTAGCAGTTGTCTTTTATTTAACAACTAAACCTTGTTTATTATTTTTTTCTTTCCTTTTTCTTTTTTAAATAGTTAACTGCTGTTTTATGTCCATTTTCTCTGGCAGACTCGGTTGGAGCTGATACAGCTGGTGGGTGGGGAATAAAGGGAAACAACAAGAAAACAAAATTGTTGATCAGAGAAGCCAACTGTAAGTAAACTATCCAGATCAGTTGGTTGTAAATTTTAGGACCTGGGAAATTAATAGTCGGTTTGTAGTCACAGTTGGAGGAATGTTACCTTTAAAAACAAAAAACAAAATTTAGTAATGTCACTGTCAACTGTTATACAGTCAGACGGAGGGGAATGGGGGGGGATGGGTATTGAGGCGGTTGTGAAAATTAGCAACACAACCATAAACAAGTGAGCATTCCTGTCCATAGTGATGCCAACCCTTTTTTTTCCTTTTAACTGTTGTGGCTTGTTAGCAAAATGCTGGCAGCAAAGCTTGCTTTTTCTCAAAGTACAAAGAACAAGACGATAATGACCACCATGATGACTAGTAACACAACGATAGCACACCACTGTCGGCGATCTGTGGAAAGGAAAGAAAGAGAAATTCAATGAGTAACACTTCAAGTCGGGTTACAAAATGGAATTGCACAACAAATACAAAAGCTTCAGTATCTGACTATATTTCTGAGATGAGGTATTATGTACACTATTTACATTATTTGGACTATTGTCCACATCTTTGTCGCCATATTTATTACAACGTTTTGGCTGTTGTATGCTCTGGCCTTCTTCAGGTGGTTGGAATATCGAACTGAACCATTTATTTCGCTCACTGGGGTAGACTGCTCTAGTTCCATGTGTCATGTTTAATGGATGTCAGTTATCAGTTATCTCTTGTTAATTTCCCTCTCCAAGTTCTCCACCGCCTTAACCAGATATTGAAGACATTAGGTTTATAATACCCAGAAATTCATACACAGATGTCCTCAAGGACACATGGCACAGTGGATAAAGGCATTGGTTAGATCCAGTGACAGGACCCAAAGAGTGTGAGTTCAATGCCTGGTGGAGAACTTGGAGAGGGGAATTAACAGGAGATAACTGATAACTGACATCTATTAGACATGGCATGTGGAACTAGAACAGTCTACCCCAGTGAGCGAAATAAAGGGTTCAGTTCGATATTCCAACCACCTGAAGAAGGCCAGAGCATACAATGGCCGAAACGTAATAAATATGGGGACAAAGATGAGGACAATAGTCTGAATAATGTAAATACAAAAGCTTACTCACTCCTCGTCACAGTCCAATATTTTCTTGTTAATGGTTAGAATTATTTACAATTACAATAAGTGAAATCTGAGAGCATGTAGCCTTTTTTACCACTCATGTCCTGTATGCTACCCTATGGAGTATAAGCTACAACTTCGTCAAAGCAAGTACCATTACAGTGGCGAGGCTGTATCAAGCAGGCTTTTATGGGATGACTAACTGGTTTTGAATTCAGAGTTGTCCTTCTCCCAGACTGGTTACCAACCAAGGCTAAAGAGCCCAATCTGCATTACTATTTAATCCATAGATGAGGGTGAGGAGAAGAGATGGATTCATACCTTTCCCAAGGGTATTTGAATGAAAGTAAATGTAAGGAACTTGTCTTGTTCCATTCTCATTCCATGTTATTAACCAGTACATGACCAACACATTCATCTCTTTTCTACTAAAACAAATTTAATTTCAGTGTTGGATACTCCAGAAAGATAATTAGGAAAAAAAAATATTTTGGGTCCCACAGTACTGTTTATGTAACTGAAAAGGAAAATTAGAAAATAAACAAATTTAGTACCAATCAGATATAACATATTTGATACATCCAATAACTATAAACAATTTCTTCACAAGGAATGACCTTTATTATCCAGACTTATGACAATGGTGAAACCAGTTGGCCACATGAACGAATTATCCGTCTTAAATATAAAGAGCTACTTATATAACTATTGTGACAACGACTTCTCGATTGACCAAACTGTTATGTGCTCATTTGGTTCCATCAGCCAAGTATGTCACATTCATTTTCTGATCTCATCTCTTACCATTGATCCACACACTGCTGTCCAGTAAACAACTTCCTTAATGTGACATACAAAAAAATTAAGCCTGGTTTATTTCTCAGCAAATCAGAAATTATCATCCATTTTGAAGATAAATTTTCTCTGAGCTTCTAATTTTAAATAATTTAATCTCAGGTCAAATTTCTAATGGAATAAATATTTCCAATAGAGTTTCTAAATATTAAATTATCTTGTAAGTTTAGAAGTTTTCTTTTCAAAAAATGATTCCATAATTTTAGCATCTGATGAACCAATTATGAATAATTAACTGGCAAGTTTACCTAAAGTTGATCAGTTTTGAATGCGCTATATGATAAACTAATCAGTGATTACCACATTGGTAGCTTAGTGTTGGGTAATGGCTGGCAAGGCTAGTTTGGTTGACCATTACTAATAAGTAGAAGTTCATTCTCAGTGGGTGCCTCGACATTAAATAACCCAACAAGTCATAAAATTAACCAACCTAACTAGGCACAATTTGACCTTTTGACAATAGCCTAGTAGATTAAAATTTTGATTCATGAATTTGGTGGCATAGTCAGTGAGAGTTCAATCCTTGGCCCAAGTTGCACATATTCAGACACAGTGGAAACAGAGTAAATAATAACTGAGCAGCATGAAAGAAGTAATTGTGAGTTCAATCTCTAGGCTGGGTAGTACAGATTTAGACGCGGTAGAAACATTGTAAACAATAACTGAGCAGTACTAAATAAGAACTAAACAAGATATTTGTAGACAAAAATGAGGGCAATTGTCCAAATGCAAATAAAGATTGTGTTGTGTCAATCTTTCTAGATTTTATATTGATCTATTCATTTTTTATGGCTTATCAACCCATTGCAGGTTATTTAAAGCCAGAAAATATTTTTAGATTGTTAGAATTTTTTTTTGGAGATAATAATTTAGCAATACACGTCTTACTAATTAACCCATAGCTGCAGGAGAAGAGGTGGATTCATATCTTTCCCAAGAGTATTTGTGCATAAGTGAATATTACAAACCCAACTGGAATTGGAACTCAGTTCTCTGATTAACAATTCAGAGTCATTATTTATTATACCACCCACACATACAACTGGTATTCCTAAGCAGCTACCCATCTAGGTACTGACCAGGTTTGGTGTTGCTTAACTTCAGTGATCGTGCAGTGTTTCAACATGATATGGCCGTAAGCCAATCTTTCAAGAGAGAAGACCATAATAATTGCCCTTGAAAAAGTTCAAATGAGAATCTGATCTTTTTCCAGTTTGAACTCTGCAGTTGCCAAAGTGTGGATAATTATCACATATTTGTTATTGAATACACATTCGTTACGTTAGCTGCAAAGAATCAATTTTCCTCAACTGAAACAGCATTTAGAAACTTTAAAGACTGCTGAAATCTAATTATTCACCAAAAGACTTATGTATAAGAGAGAATGTGTGTGTGTATGTGTAAAAACCCTAAAATAAGAAATTGAATAAAGAAACAATAAATTAATTTCATTTCTACTGATACTGCAATAGAAAAAAATTAATATTTAATAAGATACACACACACACACACACACACACTACATTTTTAAAAAAAAAGGGAGTCGACCGTAGTCAGGGATAATCAAGTCAATGCGAACAATCCTTTCCTTAGCTGCATATTATGTGCTTCGTCAGGGTTACATAGTTTTGAATTTAGGGTTTTCCTTCTCTTAGACCAGTTGCCATAGAACCCAGTCTGTTAAGGAAACAACCGTCTATGGTCAATAAGACTGGTGATATGACAGAAGAACAGACGATAAAAAACGAAGTCGACCGTAGTCAGGATCCTCGAATCAATACAATCCTTTCCTTAGCTGTATAGTATGTGCTCTGCCAGGGCTACATACAATTTTGAATTCAGAGTTTTTCCTTCTCCTAGACTGGTTGCTACCCAAGGCTACAGAACCCAGTCTGTCCTGCTATTCGACTGGAATTCGAACTTGGCTCTCCAATTCCTCAATCCATGCCACAATCGATTACTCTACCATATCTCCATGCATAAACACCACACATTACATACACTCACATGTGTCTTCTGATGATTATTTAAAGCATGAAACTGACAGTTGCTATCCCACGTTTCTCTCTATGTCCATACTGATCATATATACAAGCATTCTATTCCCAAGAATGAACACCCTTCCTCCATAAATACTGCAAATTTTCAACAATATATGTATAAGACCACAACAAAGAAAGAAGGTTTTTTTTTGTGGGAGGGTGTCCAATATGATATGGTGATAAGCATCTTCCTTGCCTGGACATAAAAAGTAAGAAAATTGTGTTGGCGGAAGAAGAAGCGATGATTTGATATATTTGGCTAGGAGAGAGAGAGCTTCTCAAATCTGGCAATGGCCACTGAGTCTAAAGATTAAATAAATTGGAATTTCTTCATTTATTGAAGGATGTAAAACACTGACTTGGCTATCATCCAAGGCTTACATAGTTTGTTTTTTTTGGGGTTCTTTTGCAGCTTACTCTTACCCGAAGTAAGTAATGCACGGCCATTTCTCATTTTCTGGATGTTTTTATGTGCTAGGTCAATCTGAAGCCCTGGCAGCATTTTGGGGTTCGATAATTCTGAGGATTAAAGTGATGATAAAATGTGATATTAAAGAAAAATACAGACATGTCAAGTTTTATCATTGAACAAAAGATGTTCAAATAAATAAAAAAAGAAATAAAATACACACACACACACACACACACAGAAAGTACACAATGATGTGTGCAAGTTTTTAGTCTTGTTCAACTAGAAGCAATAACTAAAATGGATGGCACATGTAACTAGAAGAGAAAATAAAGATCTAATCAAGCTGTTAACTTTCTGCACAACCTTAAACAAAAGGTTAAGAAAGAAACTCCCATCAATACTAGAAAGTGTGATAATAGGAGACTAGAGAAGACTATTTTCTTGAAAAACTGGTTTAAAAAAAGATTTTATAAATTTTAACCGAAAATAATGCTAACTTTAGTCGAGAATGTCTAATGTTTCCTGTATGGAAATGGTTAATCACACCTTTATTTCATTGATTCATGATTTGATTTGTTTTTTTATGGCTTATCAATCCTTTGTCAGATATTTAAATTCGAAACATATTTCAGATTGTAAGAATAATTCACATTTTTTATAATCATTTCACCCCAAGCAAGGCAGGAATGCGACTAGTGCACAGAAGTTACAGGGAATGAAAGTGAAAGAGAAGACTGAGTATAGGGAGGATTGAGGAAAGGATAAAAGATGAACAGAATTCAAGAAGACAGCAGATGGTGATTGACATTCCCTTTAAATTTTTGAAGATTGTAATTATCAGGGAAGTAAGTAAACAGAAGGGGATGCAGGAAAAGAAATTGTTAGAGCAGAAGTGGCGGTTGAATTTCGCTATTTCAACAATCACGGGACCTAGATGCCAATTTAGTAGCATGCTTAAATTCATGCAATTGAACAGTGACTGCATTCGCTATTTTTTTTTTAGAATAACAACGGTTTTTCCAGATAGAAGTTCCACTATTTAACTCATAGCTGAGGGAAGAAATTAATTTATACCTTTTCCAATGGTATTTGCACATGAGTGAAGCTAACAAACTTGACCGGAATTTGAACTCAGCTCTCCAATTTCTCATTCCAAGTCGCTATCCACTGCACCACCCGCATATCCAGGATAGATTCATGAGTAACATGTAAAGTATCAAATGCTTTGTTGAATTTCACTCCGAATATCATTATCACAATTATATAAGTTCATCTTTTTTATTTAAAAAAAAATAAAATAAAATAAAAAAGGAGATGAACTTATATAATTGTTCATCTTTTTTTCTTTTTTTAAAATAAAAAAGATGAACTTATATAATTGTGATAATGATATTCGGAGTGAAATTCAACAAAGCATTTGATACTTTACATGTTACTGAATTTATAATGAAATAAGAAGCAAGTCTAATATCAACCAAAGATATGGAATGAAGCCTTAGATTTCGCGATCTTCAGCTCTCTCTCTCTCCTTCAACCTTTTTAATGTGTGTATCTATAAATATCTATATAATACTAAAACTCTAATCTTGTATGTATGAATGTGTGTTCCCGAGATACAGCTTAAATGATACATAATATCCCAACCAATTTAGGAGCAAATTGTACCTTGAACCTCTGCCAAATGTAGTGCCAAATTTCATTAAAATTAGACAAGCAGTTCTTGAGCTAGGGACGTTTTTGTTTTTACGTCATTTTTAATATGAAATTCACATTCTTATATCAATCCATGTATACAAGCAAACACTTGCATATTTGTCATATATGAAGAAAATGAGTAACTATCGACACCGAGGTTCGAGCGTGACACTCTGGACTTATGAATATATGTTTTCTCCCAGATGTATAAATAGCGGTGTCAGACTACTGACTGCAGTGATTATTGGGTGACTATTTAGTGGAACTATCCAGTCAAATTAGTGCGAATTATTGTGCGTTGATAATTTGAGGTTTGATTTAGGATTTACCGGACGTTAAGCCAAGCTATGCTACTAAGAAGATATTTACTGAAATGGTTAATTATCTTTGGTTGGCTTTTACTTCTTTGTTCTTGTTAAGTATTTATTTGTAGCTGTAATTAAATACGGTTTTATTTTAACATTGAAGTCTTGAGTTATACTTACAGCCACTGTACGTCACAAAAATATTATAATCCAATTATTAAGTGTGTGAAAAATAATAAACATACATAATACATTATAACAACATTATTAAATAAATTTAAATATGCATAACACAACAGATATTTATACAATTCACTACACTTCATTAGAACTTTTTTTTATAAGCAAATATCTTGGATAATAAGTGAAGACATGATGTTGGTGTGTTATAGTAAAACAGAATCTATACAGCTGGAAAATGATGTCATATGACTTGATGGTAAATAAATAGATGTATACTGGTTTTCTGCCATAAAATAAATAATGTGAAGAAGAAAAAGAGTATGTATAATAAAAAATATAATCATTATTAATTTCTTATTGCATTTGATCTAAAGTAATATTGTATAATGTTAGTAATAATAATTATTACAATAACTTTTATTGCAAATACAAATTAAAATATGTGCAATTAATAAAATTGATAATATTGTAACCTCATCGTTTTGCTATCATGAACTACTTTTAAAAGAAATCCAACAGATTTATGGGTGGTCTTTATATATATATATATATATATATCCTTCCCAGTCGAGAGAAGTTTAGCCAAGTCTTAATCAAAACAAGAGCAGATGATCACAATTTCTGTATTACTTAAGTTATTGAATTTTTTATTTTTTTTAATTGGTATCACCCCATGCAAGGTAGTAACGCCACTAAGTCACAAGGGGGTTACAGGATGTGGAAGAATTAGGAATGAAAACATTAATGATGAGTAGAAAGAGAAGAGAGTAATCAGGAGGACAGTAGATAGCGATTGACATTGCATTTATATTTTTGCAGATTAAAGTTAGCTGAAAATATGGAGCCAAAAGAGAGTTCCACAAGCAAGAAGTGAGAGAAAAGAAACACCTTGCATAAGACTTACAGTTACATCTAGCCAGCTCAACTGTAAATTGATGAGATCTCACCGCCAGTCTAGTTTTGCTCTTACATTCATACAGTCTAGGTACCATAGTGAAGAGCTCATCCAACCAATTAACATTAAATTATTTATAGAAAAGACAGAGAGAGGCAACCTTACAGCGGTGGGAAAGTGAGTAGAGCTGAACTACCAGATCAGGACCAATAATATTGCTGATTCTTCTTTGGATCTTATGAAGGAGCTCCAGGTAAATAGGAAGGGCCCCGGACCATATGTGGTAGCAATATTCTAAGCATGGATGGTAGATTTATAGATATGTAAGATAGATTCTCAAGACCAAAATTGTCTCACATGACACAGTGTCTTACAATAAAATTAAACTTTGTAAGTAATGTTAAATTTTCTGAAGCCCTTGTTGAGACAAATTGGCTTTTACTGTTGTGGATGATAGAGATTGGCTATTGCTTGAAATGGTAAGGTTGACAAAATACAACAATGAAAAAGCAAACAAGTTTTTTTTCTATTTTGTTTTTTTAATACTATGTCCTTCAAGACATGGGCAATCATGGTTCTCCACAAGTTCCTTATCTTTATTATCTGTGAATTGCCATACATTCTTTGGAAAGATAGTGGAATGGTTTCCCGTTGCCTACTCTCCAGTTTTGGAATCCAGCTTTCCTTCTCTTAGACTGGTTAACACTGCCATAAAAGTTTGGCTGCTGATACAAAGAAAATGTATTTGTGTTTTTTTTGTCTCTAACTTTGTCATATTTGTAATATGTTGTTGTTCTTAAGTTATCTCATTAGCACTGGAAACACCAGGTGGCAGTGTCTTTGCTATGAGAGTGTCAGATGATTCAGAGATGTTTACAAAAGCAAGAGATGAAAGACCACCTCTATAAAAGAGCAGAAAACAATAACAACAAGTGGAAAAATACATATTTAAAGACACATACATCAAAACCTAATAATTGTAAGGGCTTAGCAAAGTACACCATCATTCATTTAGTTTCCAGCCAAATTTGATCTTGAAAACTTTATATGCAATGTCAATCGTTCACTTCGTTCCTGATTTTTTTTTTTATTGTCCTCTCTTTTTAACAAAGTTTTCTCTTCCTCATATTCTCTCACACTTGCATCTTAGTGGCTTTATTGCCTTGCTAATATTTTTTTCTCATTAAATTAAGTGATGAATGCATAGCAACTACAATATTATTTTATTTCAAACACTTCAAAAATGTTTTCAAACAATGAGCATGAAAAATATATTATTAAATAATGAATCTCAATGTGAATGTGGAGCTACATGTACCTTCATAGAATGAAATTGATAACAAATGGGAAATAGTCCTAGCAATTAATGGTTGATCTTGCCTTTGTCAGATTCAATGCTTTACACCAAATAAAGTATAACAAACTGAAGGATGCACAGAGAGCTCCATAATGCAAACATAAAAATTGGGAGACTGGTAGATTATGGCTAACAATCTCTTGGTCAATGGACATACTCCATTACCTGGCCGGCAACAACCTTCTCCTTTGGTTATTAAGTCTAGAAAGTCTAATTTCATTATGGCATGTCTAACACATCCATTTAAAAGTTGCCAAATTAGAAGCACACACAGACTAAATGGAAGATGTTGAGTATTTTACTGTATAAAAAACAAGATTATCTTTGTAGAGAGAACATATTTTCTCTCTATACAAAGATCCTATTCTCTCCACCAATCAATACCAACAAGTAAACTTTTTTTTTCTTTTTTCATCTTCCAAAGCTCAAGAGAAATTCTTGTGAAAAATTCTATAATGCAATGAGCTGAGTTGCTTCTTCCACACACTTTCATGATTTGAAACAAGTTGATTGAAACAGAGTTCAAATCCACTTAAAGTTCATCCTTTTAAGGCTGAGACCCCAAATCAGCTCCAATAATTTATTGGGGGGGATAAGAAGCGTCATGTACGACTAGTGAAAAAAATCACTAACTGTACGGCTTTTGATCTATTGGAAAATCAATAACATTAATAGCAGAAATATGAGAAATTGGTCAGAATGGTCAGTGAGAGGGAAAAAAGTTCAGCCATAAAGCATAAATTTGTTTCTCTTCAAAAGATACTGGAACAGAGCTCCAGGGCAAAATTTGAGATCCGTCAATATGCCAGGTTAGTAAACATTATTTCACATTCACTTATTATATAAAAGGAATATCTCTGGGCTTGCAAATACTCATCTCTTCAAAAACCAGTGTTTCAATAAGTAACATTCTATATATGGTTCAACTGTAAATTAGTAGACAATAAACCAATTTTATATACGTAGTATAGCAGTTACCATCGCACAAAGCAAGATTGGTGTAAGGAGATCAAATTCCTTCCGAGGCGGTCACAAAACGATCTTTAATTTTTTTTTTTTTTTAATTATCTTTTTCTGGAAATTGGATCCAATTCCAAAATTAAATTTGTTTTGGTAGAAAAGGGACAGATGTGCAGTTGATGTAATGGTTAATGACTCCGAACAAGAAATGAGTGAGTCAAGTTCCAGTTGGCTGTGTTTCATTTACTTTCATGCAAATATTCTTGGAAAGGTATAAATCCATCTCTTCTCCTCACAGCCAGAGGTTAATAGCAGGGCAAACTGACCTGTATTAAATTTGGTTGGCAGCCAGTCTAGAAGAAGGAAAACTATGAATTCAAAACCAGTTGATTATAGGGCTAGAAATTCTACCTTGTAAAAAAATTGCTTGGTATAGAAAACTATAGTGGCAACACCTTGTGCGGTGAATGTGTGGCCCTATACACCACTGGGAGTTAACATACATACAACAAATTATAAAACTGAGATGTCAATTCTGGAGCTGAGTTAGCAAAGCTTATTCTCTTGTGTCTTAATGATAAAAAAATATCCATTGAGAGTTGGATAAATAAATTTAAAAATAGAGAAATAAAAAAATAAATATCAACAAAGAATTTTCCTTGGTCTCTCATCAAACATGAATACATAATCTGCTAAATAAACAGTTTAAAGAAAAAAACACAGCCTCTACTCAAATATGTGTTTCCACTAAAAATAACATTTAAAGTAATAAAATATGTCAGATTAAAATTCTTTTTTAAAATAAAACATATTAATTCTTTAGAAATTGTTTTGTCTACATTTCAGATATGAAACTGAGCAGATATGGGCTTTGGAGAATAAACTGAACGGAGAAGTGTGTATACATCATCATGTGGGTGAAATAAAAAGAAAGACAGTGAGTCTTTTTTTTTTTAATCTTGCTTTGGCATCTAGCAGAAGTTCTTTGGGAGACAATTAGAATTATGGATGATTATTGGAAGGTTATCATATGGCAACATTTGTTCTCACCCTATGTTGTTATGTTTGGTTTGGGCGTATGTTAGCCTTGTGCAATGACAAAACAAAAATGCACAAATTGTTGAAGATGCAAAACTTGTGCTTTAGACTGCTTGGCCATAGTGAACGCGACAGTCCACCAAGGCTCTATTTACTCTTTTAAAGAATGCGCACTTCCTGGCTCAGTTATTCTTTAAAGTTCTTATGCTTATATATGAAATAGACGTCCCATTTTTTCATATCTTTTCTTTAGAAATTGCTTTGTCTTTGTTTCGGATATGAAACTGAGCAGATATGGGGGTTTTGAGAAAATCTGAATGAGTGAATGTGTTTTAAATGCAAATAGAAACTTGCTTGTGAAGCTCTTCGTGGTCGAGCAGTCAAAGCATGCCAGATCAGATTTTATTTTTACTTTTAATTACTTGAATATCTAACAAAAAGACTCACATTAAATCTCTCTGACTATAGCTCAATTAGGTCTCATTTAAATACATGTGAAGACCTACCAAACTCCATCCACAACATACTTGGTGATAATACAAATACAACAGCCTCAGCCACTTGTTAAAAAAAAAAAGAGGTTCAAAATAATGGAAGCATTATTAAGAAAAAAGAAAAAAAAATCAATAATATCAACAATGAATACAGCCACAATATGTTGACCATATTTGGAAAATAAAACATTCCTGTAACTCTACATACATACATAAAACAATCCATACATTCAGTTAAAAGTAAAAATAAAAAAATCATCCTTGATAATGGTTAAAGGTATAGCCGAAAGCACTCGGGCATACATAACATTTGGGCAATTTTTCTACATAATTTATGCCCAGAAAAGAAGAAAATTATAAGAACACAAGAAAAATTAAATAAAAAAAATTAACCACAGTACCTTGTCAGTCATTTTTCATGAAATTTGTATAAAAGACGGATTGCTGCCCAAATACACAATTATATATAATAACAATAATAATAATTGTGTATTTGGGCAGTAATCCATCTTTTATACATATATATATTATTTATTCAAAATTATAACATATGCATGTTGTAACATCACTACAAAAGCAGCCATTGTGTTTCAACACTTTTGGTATCTTATCAAGTGATGTTGTTGATTGCAAAAAACCAACCAAAAACCAACCAGACACCCTCAGTAGGGGAAACATTGTTATGTAACCTATGATGACCAATCAGAAATCAAGTATATGGTAATTCAAAATAATGTGGCAATATACGCTAAGTACAATCTCTTAGTGGATTAAAGTTAAGATTAGATTAAAGTAGAAATCAATATAACAAATAATGTTTTAATCACACAGTTAAATTTAAAATCAATATTAAAAGTTAAAAATTTCAAATTCTAAATTTAACTGAGCATCAAGTTTAATATTATTACAAAATTATTCAGCAATGAAACTAGAAGAAAAAATATATTTTATTGTTCTTAGTGAAGTGCCAATTTATCAGTTAAGTTTGACACTGATGTAAGAAGTATCAACAATTGCTACACATATTTGAAACATGGAAGTCTGAATTCAAATAAGGAGGTTGATAGGGAAGGGAATATTCAAATGACAAGACAAACACATTTACATCCTAATACACAAACACATAATTTTTTTTTTTAAGCTTTTCACCCCAGGCAAGGCTGGAAGTCACTAGCACGCTAGGGGTTACAGAGGATTTGAAGTGAGAGCAGATAGGAGTGTTAGAGGAAATGGTGCGGAGAAGGATAGAGGATAGATCAAGGCAACTGGAGATGTCGATTGACGTTACACTTAAATAGTTGGAGATCATAGCCGTCAGGGAAACAGGAATGAAAAAGGGAGTTCCATAGGCGTGAGGTGCGAGATATGAAGCTATTGGAGAAGAGACGTCTACATTTAACAGTTTCAACAGTGAAAGGGTGGGAACGGGATGCCAGCCTCATAGGACGCTTGAATTCATGGAGCCTGGGAATCAGCAATAACAGCTCATTGGAGCAATTACCATGGAAGTATTTATAAAAGAGACAGAGAGAGGCAACGCTGCATCTGTGAGAGAGAGACTGCAGATGAGAAACCAGATCAGGGCCAATTACATTGCATAGCTATCTCTGGATCTTATCAAGAACCTTAAGGCAAACAGAAGGGGCTCCAGACAATATATGGCAGCAATACTCCATGCAAAAGCAGATGGTTGATTTGTAAATTTGGAGGATCGATTCAGGGGAGAAGAATTTACTGGCTCGGAACAGGGAGCCAACTTTCCTTGCAGTGGATGAAGCAATCGACTCAATGTAATTGTTCCATCTCAGGTCAGCAGACAGCGTGAGACCGAGCAGCCGCAGAGAGGAGCTCTCGAGAAGTTGAGCTTCAGACATTCTAATGGGATGCAGGGAAGGATCCCTGTGGTGATTAATGGAGAGCAGTTTTGTTTTGGAGGCATTAAAGTTAACCAGCCAATTCCTGCCCCAGTTCACAACCGATTGAAGGTCCTTTTCGAGTCGAACAGCCAGGTTAATTTTGTCAGCGGCACTAGATTTGTTTCTGAGGCAGGAGTAAATTGTGGTGTCATCCGCATAGATGCCGACTTGGGAATCAATGGCGTCAGGAAGATCATTTATGAATATAAGGAACCGGGTAGGGCCTAGGATGGAGCCTTGTGGAACACCTGCGTTCGTGGGATAGGAGCTGGAGGAGAATCCATTGAGAACGACCTTCAATTCACGGAATGATTGTATTAGGTTCAACAATCGGCTTGTAATACCATATCCCTGAAGCTTGCGAAGAAGGCCGGCATGCCAAACCCTATCAAACGCCTTGGAGATGTCAAGGGCCACAGCGTGAGCTTCTCCGTTATTATGAAGAGCTTGGTAGATAAATTCAGTGATGGCCATAAGCACATCAGCTGTGGATCGGGCAAAGCAGAATCCATATTGTTTGTCTGAGAGCAGATCATGTGATATAAGGTGGTTAACCACTTCGGTGTTGATAAGGGCTTCGAAGACTTTGCCAAAGAGGGGTAGGAGACTGATAGGATGGTAATTAGAAGGGTCGGAGGGATTGCCAGAGTTCTTAAAGACAGGAACAATGGATGATGACTTCCAACAGTCAGGAAAACAAGATTCCTTGAGGCAGTAGTTGTATAATTTAAAGAGGGCGGGCGCCAATTCAGGCGCGCATATCTTCAAGACAATGGCTGGTATCCTATCTCCACCACTAGCCTTGTGGGGGTCTAGATTAGAGATAATGCCCAATACCAATGACAGGGATATGTGTAACCCGCTCAAAAGGGCCTCAGTTCTGAGAGAGAAATCGGGTATGGGTACACCGGAAGAGTCAAGCGTTGAGGTGAAAGAAAATTTCCAAGCAAAGCATTCAGCCTTGTCGGCAGAGGAGGTCAGGACCTCAAACTGGTTGAACAGAGGAGGTATAGAGGGTTTGGAATTGTTCAGAACGCTCTTGCCGAGACGCCAATAATCCTTGGAGCCGAATTTGTGAGATGCAATATGTTCCTTCATCCGAGCAGCAAATAGAGACTTAGCTTCATTGAGGACACGCTTATACTCGTTACGGGCGGAGGCAAAGAGGTGTCTATTGCAATCGGACATATCGCTACGAAACAGGTGGAAGAAGTGGTTCCTATGGGGAATGGCGGCTGAGCAGGCAGCGGAGAAGCACAGAGTGGAGCGCGATTTGACCTTAAATTTCCTTGAGGGGGATGAAAGCGTCAATTCCAGCTTTAACCCAAGATGAGACCTCTGAAGCACATTCATGAACGGGGAGCTTAAATACAACATCCCAAGGGACATCGCGGAGGAAATCACGGAACGAGTCCCAGTCAGCTCGTTGGCAGCAGAACGAGGTTCGGGTAGTAGCAGGCTCTTTGCAGGGGGTGGGGTTGAAGGAGATGTTAATAGACACTACCGCATGATCAGAGTTACCAAGTGGGCAGAGCTGCGTGGCACTACAAGACTCGGGGATGGAGGTAAAACACAGGTCGAGAAGTGAGGTCTTACCGTCCCAGTTGTACGCATGCAATTAACAAGATTTCATTATAACTATCTTTGGAATCCCCACCACTTTTTTTACACATTTTCACCCACGTATGAATTGCTTTTACACATTTTCACCCACGTATGAATTGCTTTTAATCATTTTCACCCACGTATGAATTGCTTTTAATCATTTTCACCCACGTATGAATTGCTTTTAATATATGTCCATCTTCAAACATTCATTTAATCTATATTTATTATTCTTGTTCTGCTCTCCATGTCTAGGCATATCTTTTCTTTCCTTTTTCTGTACCGCACCCCATGATCGATCATTAGTCTTGTTTTCATGGAGTCTATACTACCCGGCCCAGGGATTGAACTCACTTTAACCTAATGTTCTTTTTATTAGCTCCTCAGAGATGAGGACATTAGTCTAACTGTAAATAACATAAATAGTTCTTGAAATGTTAAAAAATGGTTGGATATATTCCCCAGACAGACCTCATACTATCAAAGTCAACGTGTGAAGTTATATTTATAAAATATCTTACCATTTGCCTTAGGGCAACGCTTTCACCATCTCCAAACTGTCTTGAATTATTATACGATTCACTACTAAAGAAGACCCACAACTTCTGAAACTGTCACAAAGTTCTTCACAAGCGGGAGGGTGGAGCAAGAAGTCTGTAGATTGACAACAGTTATTAACTAAATCTTGATCTGAAGTTTTCACTGTATAATGTTCTAACAATATGATTAATATTCGGGAACTGAATTAATTACATTGACAAGGAAAGAGATTATGTTGAAAAATTAATACTTGTGTAAAATGAATGCTTTTTTTCAGCATTAGGCTACAAATATATTGATATACATACATATTTCTCAGTGAATTAAGGGCATTGTCAAGGAAGGGGATTATATTGAAAAATATATATTTTTGTGTAAAAGGATTTTTTCATCACGAGGCTACATATATATTGATGTACCGATATATTCCTCATCAAATTAAGTGCATTGACAAGGAATGGAGTTACATTGAAAAACAGATATTTGTTGTATAAAATAAATGCTTTTTTTTCATCTTTAGGTTACAAATTTATTGATGTACATACATATTCGCCATCAAATTAAGTGCATTAACAAGGAAGAAGATTAGAGTGAAAAATAAATATTTGTTGTGTAAAAAGCTTTTTTCATTAGGCTACAGACATATTGATGTACCGACAGTGCATTGACAAGGAATGGAATTACGTTGAAAAATAAATGTTTTTATTATCATTAGGCTATGGACTTATTGACATAACTACACATATACATATTTCTTTACAGGTGCCACAATTTTAAGATGTAAAGTTGTTTAATAAATTCTATCTAAATACCATTGACCAGCACTGCCACCTTAAGGAAACGTGTAGAATTAGATTTCAGATCTAGAAGAGGAAAATTAAATTTTAGTATTTTTAATAAGGCATGACTCATAACAGGACCTGTCACAGTGTGATATCATATTGGTAAAAATGTCTCACCAGTCGCTGAAGGACAAAAAAATTTAATCAGAAAATATCTCACCAGCCAATTTCAAGCAATTAATATGTAGGATATGAAAAGGTAGAGAGAGACTTCCAACAAGAAAAAGAATTGAGAGAGAGAGAAAAAAAAAAGAAAGAGAAAGCAAGAATTTACCAAATCATTTTTGGGTGACCAAAATACAAACAGACATGAAGGACTGTAAAGTTACTTGTTTAGAATAGAGATTCTATCTTCTACCTTTACAAGAACCAGATCAGGTCGATTACAGAGTATTGCTGCCATATCTGGGCTTGAGCTGCACAGTTTTCATTTTCCAGTCTTGATAAGTGCTCAAAAACATCTACAAGATCTTGTGAGTGCCAAATTATTTTCCAACCTACAATTCCTTTCCTACAGACAAAATGTTGCAAGCCTCTTGTTACTCTACCACTATTTCCATGGTAAATACACTCCTAGTTCCACCAATAATACTCAAAGCTAAGAACCCTAACCCTGCCACATACACTTAGGCAAACCACCTTCATTCTCTTCATATTCCATTGATGAAATGTAAGTCCCACTCAAATGGATTCTTCCCACAAACTGCTACGTTATGGAACCAACTCCCAAAAAAGATGCTTTCCCAGCCACTATAATCTTAACGTGTTCAAGTCCAGGGTTAACTGTTAGCATTCCCACATATTCTCATAGACTGCACCTCTTACACAACACACTCCTTCAGCAACCCAATACCTCATGTGGCTCTTTTATTGTGTATAGAGTGAGCATTAGTTAAAAAAAAAAACACATACAATTGGGGCCCTCATCCAGCCTTTCACCAATCAGACAAATCACCCCATGACTCTATTCTTTCAGTGTTAACAAAAGCTGGTGAAAGGTACAGTGTATATTGAAAATATACAACAGGTCTCTCTCTCCTAGCTTTTCACCAACCAAACAAATAATTCCATGTTGCATTTCTATTTTTGTTGATACCAGTGAGAAATGAAAAATGGAATCCTTTTTCCAATTTGTTTATTTAGGAATTTACTTGCATGATTGTTCAGTAGGTAGGTGACACTTGGGACAACTGCTGCTTCTGTCATTACAGGTTATAAATCAGCTTTGCCCTTCAATCAGTAAGAACTCTCTCTCCTATCATCCCTCTGCCCATCTCTACATGTGAACTATTTTGATGGACAGCATGGACCCAACAACAGGCAACCCAGAACTACTGTCTATCCCAATTGTAACTGCCAATATAAGCCTATGATTGGAAATCTCCAACATCTGGTCAAGTGCCACTTGATCTTAAAAGTTTTAATATATTTATCCATTATTTTATTTCTTTTTGGTGAAGTGGGTAGCTATTTTGAAGACCCCATTTCACAGACTTTACTGCTGGCCATAAAAACACTTAAGACTAAAATAAATTCATTTGTCATCCTCTTCTATGTGAGTGTTCCATGTTCACAAGTCAATGAAAGGTAAAATTAACATCATGGTGAGAAAAGAAAATGCATATCTAACATATTAGAGTTATTTATTCATAGATTTGTTTGGTGGTAGGTGGGTGACACTTGGAATAAAGTTACTGCTATCAGACTAACAGACCAGATCTTCTCTTCATCCAGCAATAATTCTAAATGCCCCTTTGTCCATCTTGTCATCATCTGTCTGTATAAGTCCATAGCCATACCTCCTCGCCTTCCAGCTAAGTGGTACTTAATCATGAAAGTTTTTATTTATTTGCTTCACTTCCCTCACCTCCTCTGTAGACAGTGGGTGGGGCCACTTTGAAGCTCATTTCTAGATTTTACTGTTTAGACAGTCATAAAATCCAGCCCAGATAAAAATCATTCACAGTCCACTTTATTTTGTGGGTAATCTAAGCCCCGCCCAGCTGGGTTGTGTTATGTCAAATAATCAAAGCTCTTCTTCTATGTGCTGCATTTCTTCAGGACATAAGTGATCATGGCTCTCCACATCTTCCTGTCCCTTGTAGTTCTTAAGTTTTGTCTTTCTTATTTCTCCTGAACCCTGTTCTACCATCCATTTACTTAAGCTCATCAAGTACATTACACACTGATTTCCTCAATCTGTCCTGTGAGTATCAGGTTTTCCAAACCCTCCTTCCTCATATCATGCCCCAGAAATTTCAACAGCCTTTTCCTGATGTTAAGTATAAGTTTCCTTTTCATATCTATTTTCTCCAAAACCTTGTTGTTGCTCACATGTTCAGTCCATGATATCTTCAGCATCTTTCTGCAGAACCACATTTTTGTTGCTTCAAGTATCTTCTTCATCTTTGAGGAGACTGTCCAGCATTTGTTGCCATACAGAAGGACATATCACGTAACAGTCCAGTACTCCTTTCTTTGTTTCTAACAATATTTTTTCTGTCTCTTAATACTCTGTTTAGATTTTGGGATGCATCTTTGGCCATCTCAATACGTCTTCAGGTCCCAGTGTCACGCTTTCTGTGCTCTGTTAGAACACTTCTCAAATATTTAAATTTCTGTACTTGTTTGATTTTAGTATCCATGATTTGTAATTAATTTTTGGGTTCATCCTTTTGCTTAGAACCAAGCATTCTGTCTTCTTGTAGTTTACATTTAGTCCTTTCTTGTCGCTTTCCTTCACTACCTTCTGTAGGAGCTTTTGTAGTTTCCTTTCTGTGTCTGCTATCAACACTGTGTCATCTGCATATCTTATATTGTTAAGCTCACTGAATAGAAATATTCAGAGATAATGGATCAAATTCATTAGTGAGGAGTAAAAGAAAGAAATGATAATCGATATAAAAACTCAATTAAACAGCAAAGACATCTTGACTTACCATTTGACATGTGTAACACTTTGGCCATTTTTTTCATTACACTATCTAACCTGGAATCAGCATTCTCCAAATCTCTGTGAAAATCTTCCAACATCCTGGAAGAGTATTAAATAAAAAAAGGAAAAAAATCTGTCAGTTTAGAATGTAAGCAAAAAGTACATAAAACAAAAAAAAAAAAATTAAAAGTAAAAAAAAAATAAACAAACCAAAAAGGGGTGTCATCTTGGAACTTTGTGCCTGCAAAAAAAAAAATGTCTGTCAAAAACGGTTTTTCCCTTGACACACTAATATTTTAAAATTTCATGCATCAGCAATGTTTGTTAAAAGGCAATAATTAGAATTTTAATAAAGCCTAAATATATAACAAAAGTGAATTTATACATTTTGTTCTTGAGAATTTATAACAAAAATATTAAACACTATTAGAATGCTTATTTACAAGAATAATTTCATATTTGCAACATTCTAAAAACTAATACAATCCAAATTAATGCAATGCAATAGTTGTCATTTACCAATTCATAAAGCAATAGATATAAAGACAATTTTTTATTCATAAATTTATAAACATTTACTAAATTATTAAAATGTGAACAAATTATAAAGAAATCCTTATTATTTACCATTTTATAAAGTTCAAATAAATTATCAATTAGCCAATGTTTTGACAACCCTTCCAATAAACAATAGTGTAAATAAACAATATAATAAATAAACAGTGTTTATTTTTGTCAATTCTCAAGAACAAAAAAAATGCATAAATTCACTTTCATGTGTTTAGGTTTTATTAAAATTCTAATAATTTCTTTTTAAAACAATAAACATTATCAATGAGTGAAGGTAGTTAAAATAATGGTGGTGTCAATAGAAAGACTGTCCTTTTGACACTATTTTTTTGCGAGAACAAAGCTCCAACATTGCCAAAAAAGAAAAAAAATATCAGAGTTCAATAACTAAATTTGATACTTTTTGAAGTGACTGTGAAAGACTTGCTAAAGGCTTACATGTCCTTTAACCTTAAAAGGTAGAAATCAAATATGCCACAATTACATCAGATCTATAACACGCAAAACTTATTGCTTTGATTCCTGCCAGTGAACATATAGCAACCACTTCTTCTGGTTTCACATAACCTCTTCTTGGATAAATTTCACTATTTCAAATCAGCAGTGAATAGTAACAAATGGCCAGTACAAAATTGCTCACATAAACAACTTTATTCTACTTACATCTTAGCCTGTGTAATTCTTTTCATCAAGTCAATGCCAAAGCAATGTACCAGTAAACGAGTACTCTATGTTGAACAGGTTAAGTAACTGCTAATTCATTAGGGATTTTAAATTAGGGAATTAATTAACATTATTTGATTATGATAATGATAGTGATTTCCATTTAAACTATAGACAGAATGTATACAGGGGTCAAACATAATGGTTTTATTAAGGGTAAATTAATAATTTATACATCCTCTATGCAAAAAGAGCTAATTAAAATATATGCAGTATTATCCGATTGTTGCTTGTTATCACAATTTATGATGACAATTATTTGTTTGAAAGGCAAAAATAAAGAAGTAGAAAGGAGAGCAGAGAGAATTCAGATTTGGCCTTACTGAATCATCAATATTCCATAACTAGAATGGTGAAGTCGATGTCCATGAAAAATGGGTTCCCTAGGTGTGAAATGCAAGTGAGTCTTGTCAGAAACAATTACTTTGTTTTCAATTTCCTGCTGTCTATTTTATCAAACAAGGGACGTACCAATTGAGAGAATTGTGATAAAAAGCAACACTAAGAAGATTGTGCAAAACATAATAAAACAGTAATAATGAAGAGTGTATTGTTCATGAGTAACTATGACAAAAGAAAGCAATACTAAAAAGATGGTGTAAAACTAACTATACACACACACATTATGTGTGTGTGTGTGTGAATGTCAGTGTGTCACACTTTTTCAACTTTACTCCTAGAGGCTGTAGCCCAACATATACCATTTTGAAATCAGGCTGACTCTTTGAGCAAATTAAAAAAAATTCAGAGCCAGATCTAAACAATCCTGAAATTTTGGATTCCCAAGTTTTCATTAGTACAATTGTTTTCATAAATGATTTTTTGTGACAAATTTTTTTGGATGCTAACAATTCTCATAACTTGGAAATAAATTTGGGAATAATTGAAATTAATTGCAAAATCTAGCGAAAGTTACCCATGAAATAAAAATAATTGCTTGTACAAAAAGTAAGGACTTACATAGATAAAACTGTCTTTAAATTAAGTGGTGGCAGAAGAATTATCGTTTAACTTTTAAAATGTAAGCTTAAATATTAATGCAATACTTAAATGCAGTAATCAATTTTGAGTCTATCTGTAGTTTAGTGTTGCCTATCACATCTAATCCTCCCTACCTATTGTAATGAAGGCCATATCAAGAGCCTTCTGCTGGAGCTAGCTTAAATGTTGCCTGATAGTGCAGCTTTTAATCTAGTGTGTGCGCGTGTATGTGTATATATATATATATATATATATATATATATATATATATATACATATATATATATAACGGGATCAAATACAGATCGGAATCTAACAAAATAAGAAAGTGAACAAATAAGAAATGTTTATAAATCTAACAGGTTTTGCTTTTATTAAATCTTCATCAGAGAATGAAATATGGAGAAAAATTTCATATTTCATTCTCTGATAAAGCTTTAATAAAAGTGAAACCTGTTAGATTGATAAATGTTTCCTATTTGTTCATTTTCTTATTCTGTTAGATTCCGATCTGTATTTGATTCTAATTCGTGTGTGTGTGTGCATTTCTTTCTGAAGTGCAAATTAAAAAAAGCATTTTAATTGAAAAAGACATGATACTTTGAACTGAATGAAAAATAGAAAATATAGTTTTCCCCCACTTTTAGTGCCATCTGAGCATGCCGAACAAAAGTAGATTAGAAACTATTTTGATTTTATGTAAACAGAAATAATCTTGTTCCTAAATGCATATCAGAGTCAAAATAAACTGGTGTTCAAAGGAAAACATTTGACTATCAACGAACATAGATTGCATGACTTACAGTAACTGAAGAAACACATAAGGGGTAGTTTGAAAAATATTGGATTTATGAAAATGCCCTTTCACTGTCTCTAATAAAAATGGAAGCAAGATTAGAGGCAGACAAGAATGGAAAAAAAAAAAACAAAGAATAATACCAGTAAACTGACATGAAGTACTTATTAAGAGAAAAATGCTTTC
>OZ038488.1:41199908-41219908 GCA_964036315.1 Acanthosepion esculentum
CTATGGACAATATCTTTTGAATTTATTTATAAATAAAAGTTTATGTTACACTTTGTTGTTTATAAAACCTGACCCTCACAAGACAATTTATTACCAATATTTTTTTTATGTATAGATATTACAAACTCATACTCACAATATACTGATACTATAAATATAAGCATCCTGAAGATTTTACCAATGTTGGTTGGTTATTACCAAATTTATTACAAAGAATATTAACTTGTACATGAAAATCTGACAGTTGTAAATAGATTGGTCTACTTGTAAAAAAAATAGGGAAAACTTTTAAAAATAATTTTTGCAGATTAGAATTCATTAAACCCTCCAAGCCTTCCACTTGTCAAAATGAAAATTTTTTACCATTTTCATAACATCAATTTTGGCCTTATACAGGCAGAACATCATTATAAAAAATATTTTTAAAAAGTGTAAAATCAATCCCTGACTTTTACAGATTTAACTGGATTTGGCTATTCTGTGTACGAAAACAGACTTCTCTTTTCTTTTTGGAAAAAAAAAATCTTTTAAATAAAGGACAAATGAATATAAACATTTCTAATTAAAGAACAAAAATTATATTTATGTATTGATTTTATAAACAGGTTCCCACCACTTCTAAATCAATAAAAAATATCAATATTTTTTTGATTCTGATAAATGCCACAGCTTAAGGAATCTCTAACGAATGCAAATCGACAATTATTTCCCCACCCAAATTTTCCCTATTCTTTATGAGTGTACTTGTCTATTCTGCATGTCAAGGATTGATTTGATATGATATCAATATTATGCACCCCACTTCTAAAATTAAAAATATATATATATATCAATATTTTTCGATTCTGATAAATGTCACAGCCTAAGGAAGGTTGAAAGGATGCTAATCTACAAAAATTATTTCCAAAAAATAATTTTCCCTATTTTTGACAAGTGGGCCCATTTATTTGTGTAGTACCATCATTTGTTTATCACATACACAGAGTACAATGTTCTTAATGTAGAGAAAAAAAAACATAATTTGGTATAATGATAGATTTGTAGACAATGTAGACAGAAAGACACACTATATAAAAAAAAACATCTGATGTGCATTAACATTATACCAATGTTTGTTTGTGTGTGTGTGTGTGTGTGTGTGTGTGTGTGTGTGTGTGTGCGCGCATATATAAGACTAGTTTGAAAGAAGAAATGAATGTATATCTATGTCAGAATGAAAGCAAACATATGCATATAATTTTGATAAGTAAACCAAAGTGTGTGTGTGTGTGCATGTAATATGCTCATCTGTAGATAAAAAATGTGCATCTTATGCAGATCACTAAAAGATTTAAAAGCAAAATAAAAATCGTACTTGATCAATATTTGATGATCACAAAAATTAATTTAATTTTGCTAATGTTTGCATGTTTATTTAAAAAAACAACTTCAGCACTCATTTGGAAATTGATAAGCAAGATCTACAGAATTAATTGCAATATATAATCATGCCTTTGTACTTGTATAAATAATACAGAAGATAACAAAAAAAATAAAATAAAATTGCTTTGAATTAAAAAAAAAAAAAGTTAACAGGATTCAAGAAATTCCAATGGGGAATTATTTACTCATTTCTTTAGCAATCATCTCAAACCAGAAATATTCTAGAACATTCCAGGAGAAGGAGGACAAAGACCATAAAACCTGTCTCTGTTGCATTTCCCAGGAATTTGACAGTCACATTCTGGGCTTAATATGAGTGGCAAGGGTAAAAAGGGGTTAAAAGGCATTGGAATTTCAGAAATAATATCCAGATATTCTCACTGCTTAAGTGATAGTTCGGAGAGACACAGAACTAGAGAAGTTGTTGGTGGCCAATCAAGAAAGAAACGGTTCACTAAAAAATGCGGAATCTTCATTTTGTGGTGGTAGTGGTTGCTTTCATGTTGCGTCCAACTCTCAGAACCATTTTCCTCCCCAACTGATTCTAAACCCCCCCACTCCCCCAAAATGCAATTTGATGAAATTCTTGGGCTTTCATTTTTTTTTTAATGTGAGATTTTAACCCACTCCCTGCCAGTTCAATGTCAATTACTGTTGTGTAATGGTCTGTGTGTTCATTAAACATCCTTTGACATGTTCCTATCACATTTTGCTGTCAATGCACAGCTAAAGATAAATTTCATCATTAAGAGGACACATCCTTTTCCTTGTTCCCTAACGTATAACACTTTCAATTCAATGAATTAAAATAATGCAGGTCACGTGCCACAATAAATCAGAAAGAAATTTAAAAAACAAAAAAAAGAAAAAGAAAAAAGGGAAAGAAAGAAAAAACACAACGTGAATTATTGTGCTAAAGTTTACAATTAAATTTTTAAAAGTGGACATTTTTGGTTGGAATTTGATCATGTGATCTAAGAAGAGACTTAAAGCAACAGAAATGTTGATTGATTGAATAGTTATTTTACTGGCATATGGGTCATTAATGCCAAAACAGTATTTTTGTTTATATGTTTGTGTTGTCTGGTAGGTTGTATTTTTATGGTTCTTAGTAGGTTATTGCTTTGGGTACAAGAGAAATGTGGTACTACAGAAGGATGCTGAGAATATCATGAACTGAACATGTGAGAACCAACAAGTTTTAGAGAAAATATAAACAAAAAGGATACTTATACTTAGAATCAGAAATAGATGGTTCTAGAGCACATAATTAGGAAAGAATACTTGCAGGACAGATTGAAGGAAAGATGAACAGAGGAAAACAACACATAACCCACCTAGCGAGCTTGAGTAAATGGATGGTGGAACAAGTTTTAGGAGAGATAACAAAAAGACAAAATTTATTAAGAGCTACAAAGGAGAGGAAATTGTGGAGAGCAATGATCAACAACAACCTGAAGGGACACAGCACATAGAAGAAGAAGATCTAACATTGATGCTGAAGCAGTAATAAGTTTGTGATTGTAAGAGTAGTTGATATACAAAAACAAAAACAAACTTTATTTTAATTGAAAAATTTCTAGTTTATATTATTAAGCCTGGTGTGCTATGACTGTTCAACTACAGAGAACTTCCAGTTAAGCAAAGCTCGAATTACTGCTTTTAAACACACACCTTAATTGATCTTTCTCAGTCTATCATATCTGCTCTGAATTCATAACCTAACGTAAACAATGACAACATATTATAGAACATGGATTACATCTTACAAATATTTAATATATTTGCTGTTTATACATTATTTTTTTATGGATACACTTATTTGAATACACTTATTTGGATACACTTATTTGGCAAAGGTGTGTATTTAAAAACAGTAATTCAAGCTTTGCTTAACTGGTGTTCTCTGTGGCTGAATGGTTATAGCCACACAAAGCTTAATGATGGTTCTGTATAGGATACACTTTCATTTCCTGCCAGAGAAAACATATTTTCTACAAAGTTTATATAACGAGAATTTCTTTCAATTAAAAATCAAAACTTCTTAACAGAAGAAATAGTTGGAGAGATAGTAAAATTAAAAGAGAAAGTAAATTATTATGGTGAAAATGTATAGAAAGTGCTTTAATTTCTGAGTCATCCCCAGTAAATTTACATATTTTACATCCCAGATCATACAAAATATTTGATTTCTTAACAAACTAGTGCTTTTACAGCGTGGCATATTTACAAACAATAAATTTAAAAGCAAAAGCAATAAAAACAAAACTAACAGAGAACTGAAGGTCAGCTAAGTTATGCATCTTGATAGATTGGATGCCAAAAATTTAAATTTGTATCTTCCATGTTTTTCAATGTAGAATTTTAACCAGTATTTGTTGCATATCATTCCCCTCTTTACAGATATATGATTTCATCAATAAAAACATTATTAGTCTGAAGTTGTCATTTTCAAAGATGAAACACATAACATAGGATGTTTTACTGTTTTGTCATTCAATTACCCATTATATAATATTGAATGAGGAAAGAGGGCGTGGAGAATTTAACACCCACAGAACACAGTGAAGGCAAGAAGGACAAAGGAAAACAGTGAGTAGCCTAGCAAACAAGATTGTGTAAATAGATGGCAGAACAAGGATTGGGAGGGATGGTGTAAAAACAAACCTTACTAAGCATTACAAAGGATAGGAAGTTGTGGAGAGCTATGACTGCCACCATCCTAAAGGGACATGACACATAGAAGAAAAATATTGTTTACAAATGTATTTTTAAAACCAAAGTACAAAAAAAATGGGATTATCCTTAATGACCAACGATTAATTTGTTTTTTACTGCTTATCAACCCTTTATAGGTTAATTAAAATTGAAGCCTATTCTGGATTGTAGGAATTTTTTTTTTTTTTGGCAAATGAATATTGCCTTAACAATTTTTAAAAAAATAACTGATTTTTCCAGATACAAATCCTATTTAACCCATAGCTGGGGGAAGAGATGGATTCATACCTTTCCCAATGGTATTTGTATGTAAGTGAATATAATGAGATTATGGCCATCTCACATTGAAACACTGGTTCTTGTCTGATCACCGAAGTTAAGCAATGATAAGCCTGGTCCATACCTAGATAGGTGACTGCTTAGGAATACCAAGTGCTTTAAGCTTGCATGTACAATGTGTGGGTGCTTTAATGGATAACAGCTCAGAATGAGAAATCGAAGAGACAAGTGAATTCCAATCGGGTATGTTACGTTCACTTACACATTCGAGAATCTAAAAGAAACAAGCGTGTCAAAACTGCCTGCTCCATGGGGTCAGTGTGGTAGGGTAATTGCTGATTCCTCATCATGAATCTGGGGAAAGCCTACATCCAACAAAGGACCTTCACAGGCTGTTAAAAAAAAATGTAACAAACTTGAGTGTAACTCAAGCTCTCCAATTCAGAGTCACTATCCCTTACACCATCCACACACCCTAATGTCAAACAAAACTTTTTAAATCATCAAAGTCAAAATAATGATTATTTTTGGTCAAGATCCTCAGCATTAAGATTAAAGGCTATTACTGTACAAGACTAATAACATAATACATTTATATGACCAATAATAGCATTTGATCTCGGTCCTGAAAGATAACATCAGATTTGACTAGGCAACTTTAAAAAATAATCTACATCATTGATATTTGTTATTAAAGACAGAATTACATAGTCAAACGATTAATCTTCAAAGTAAGTATGTCTTAACAATGCCAAGAGAATATTTACTGCATTTTAAGTTTTCTATTGAGAAGGCATTGCTAAACTGACAGAAAAGCGAAGCTCTCGTAGAAGAGAAAGAGCCTGAAATCAATTCTGTATCACTGCCATGTGAATAAGCACAGCATTGGAAATGCTACTGTAAATGTTACGTTTGTTAATCTTTAATTATGGTTAACTCTGGAGTATATAACAATCAACAACAGACAATGAAAAAAACAATATATATTTAAAGATAAAGAAAATAAATAGTGAGTTGATAGAAGCTACTGGAAGAGCTCATGATAAACAAGCAGCACAAAAAGGCAAGTCATTAAAAGTGATGAAATGATCAATTTCACTTTCCTGCTAAGTTCATTTGAAAATAACACTAAGCTCAGAACAAAGCTGCCGTTCACTGATTGGTTAATAAGTCCAGTTGGTGAGAAAGAAAAGGCTTTTTATAAAAACCTATTTCATAATAATATCTGTGTTTGTACCATGGAGCTATTCAAGTGAGAAACAAACAAAACAACCATTCTGTTTATAATGAGATTTTTATGTTTTTTTTCCCCAGCAAAAGGGAAAAAAAGCAAAACTTTATGCTTGTTGGCAAAGACTTAAGACTATCAATAATTAATTAAAATTAACAAATATTGTGGTACATGTTGCACAAGAGGAATCAGCATGCCAAGTTCAAATCCTGTGTGAGTTCACTGTGTTCATTTTCATACAAATACTTCTGGGAAAAATATGGATCTATTTTTCACCCCAACTATATGTTAAATAGCTGGACAGACAGAGATCTATAGCCTAAGAGTATAGGAAGAGGACAACTCTGAATTCAAAACTGGTTGGCTATAATACAAGCAACTTTACCCCATAAAACCTATTTGCTAAGGGGTAACACCTTGTAATGCTATGACCCTCTACCCCACAGGGAAATATAATAATATTACAAAAATTAAGTAAGAAAGATTTTGTCACTTGCTTGTCTCTGTTGAAAGAGGGGACCAAGAAAAAGATAGAGGCCATATTGACAAACCCTTGAAGACTCTTTTACATAAGTTCATATAGAAGTGGGTGAATGAAAATTCCAGTCATGTTTTATTTTGAGAAAGCTGCTGAAAAATTTTATGTGGGAAAATTTTCAACTGTCAATCAATTTTAAGAAAAACAAAACTGACATTTTAAAAACACCATAGAAAATTCAACTCAATAGTAATTATGTTTGTGGTGATGAGATAGAAGTTGATTGAAAAGAAATGAATACAAACAGAATGTAATTATGATAAAGTATAAAACGAAAAAAAACTTTCAATACTGCACTTGACAGTTTGTCTAATGAATTAAATATGCACTGTGACAATCAGATAATTTAAAAGTTGCCGAATCAATCTTTTATTGAATTTTTATTCATTCTTCCTCACCAGGAATTGGTTAGCAACAGATCCTTCATAGTAATTGTTGTGATGTGGGGTCTGGCAATATACAACACTTAACTCAACAAAGTAACTTGTGATAGTAGTGTTCAATAATCAGCTAAATAAGTCACTGCAATAGTAATATCTTCTTTTTCCCAACTAGCAAAGACTATTTATCATGTATGGATCAGTCCATTCATGATAGTAAGGAGAGTAACTGGCTCATATCACAACAGTAAGAAGATCAGCTGTATCCTTATAAGGGAGTGAAGGTATTTTCTTCTTATTGGTTGGGTATCTACCAATGAAGAGGGATGGAAAACTCAGCAGCACCAGAATCAAACACTGGGCCATGACGAGAGGGGGGCACACACAAGACACACAACATGGGAACATTACATGTGTAGGACAAACACAGCCGAGACATCAAAACCAAAAAAGCAAGGACAAACAAATTTGAAATGACACTGGGTAACACAAACAAAATCCTTGGTAATGCACAGCAATCTCATTGTGCCATGAACACAGTGTACTGCTAAACTCCCCCTGCTTTTATGGAACTAAAACTTTAGCAGTTGACTAGCAAAGGAATCATTTTCGTAACTAACACTGCTCACTTCATCATCCCGACTATGTCATAGGAAAGCTGGTAAACACTCTTTTTTCATTAGCAAAAGTTCTGGGGTTTGCACTGGCTCTGTTGTCAGGGCAACAATGTGCTGTCTTTCTGCAGAGACAGCAGACAAAACTCTTTGAACGACAGGTGCAGGTCCCATTATCAGTAATGATTGGCTGCTTCCTCTGCATTTCATTTCTGGTACAGGAAACATTCAGCATTTATTGGCCAGTTTGCATTACTGTTGGTTAAAATTTATAAAATCTTTCTCTTAAAAGTTTTTCAGGAAAATAGCTTTCTCAAGTCAACTGTTATTGCTCATTCTAGCAGTGAATGGAGTTTCCTTCTTAACCTTTTGTTTAAGGTAGTGTGGAAAGACAACATCTTTGATTATGTCATTATTTTCTCTTTGTTACTTGTGGCATCCTTTCTCAGTGTTTCTGCAGTTGGAAATTTTCAAGTGATGTGATTTCTGCTATCTGGCACAGTTCAGTTCTTGGTTCTGTAGCACCAGTCTATGAGATCTACTGAAGGGTTGTCTTCTTATCTACAGCATTCAATCACTTGAGACAATTCTTTATCATTTATCTGAGAAAACAGTTATATATAGCTGATAATTTAGACATTTCTGAATGAATTGGACACCATACATAATATGAGAAACCAGATCTGACAAGGTTATTTATTTTATTTGTCAATCGATCTGGGAAACATTATTATGGCAATGGAATTTCTAAGATAATAATAATGGTGATATCAGGTGTTCATGTATAAGGAAACATTTGGCATTCAATGACCAAACAGCATTATTGTAGGTTGAAATTCATAAAATCTTTCTCTTGAAACAGTTTCATAAACTACAGCCCAATTAATGTAGAGTAATGACCATTTCTGAATTTCAAAATGAATCTGATATCTCTATATATATTAACTTTCAATGTGTTTGAGGATTTAGCTATCTTTTAATTCACATCAAACACTTTACCCAATCTATTATTAATAATGATTTGCTTAAAAAAACCAAAAGGGGGTATGGGTGGTGCAAAAGATATTGGCAGAGTTCAAATTCCAGTGGAGATCTCTACATTCACTTATAATACTCTTTTGAATGTTATAAATCTATCTCCTCCTCCCACTTACAGGTTAAATAATAAAATGCATATCTGGGAAGGTCATTCTTCTAAAATTTTTTAAAAAAAGCAATATTCGCATAAAATTATTCTCAAGACCCAAAATATGTTTTGGATTAAAATAACTAACAAAGGGTTGAAAAACTGTGGAAAAAAACAAAACAAAGAAAACAATTAATCAACTTAAAAAAATATTCATTCTATGACATTGTGAGTATTAACATCCTGGTTATTTTATTTAGAGAAGGAATGGGTTGGAAACAAAGGGAGATAATCAAAAATTAATAAAAATCTTCAACAAGCCAAAACAATGTACAGTCAAATGAAAAGAAAAATCAATGCACCTTAAAACAATTCCCTACACCAATTCTACACTCCAAGAATTCAGGTTATTAATTAAATTATAAATTATTTTGCTTGTTAAATATTGCACATAAGTGCAATATTTAACAACCAAAATAATTTTTGTGAACAAACTAATTGTACAACAGATAAAAGTTCCAAATGGCATTATTAGCAGTGATTAAGGTGGTGAGGGATCAATATATTCAAATCTCTTTAAAGGTACAAATCACTTTCATGTCCTAATGCAATTCTCACTGCATCCTGTCATCTCACTGTCAGATCCCCATTTTCATGTCAACACCACCTGAGAAATGGTGAAATTTGGCAATTTATAATTTGCCTAAAATCATGATTGCAAGTCCCGTAATCCATTAGGGTCATCGGGGTATCTTACGTACTGCAGCAGGAGCAGAAGTGGTGTTCCTTGGGCAAGATAGCTTGACAGAACCCACTCCTCTCCAGGCTGGTTTAAATTCAGAGTTTTCCTTCTCCTAGACTGGCTACCAACCAAAGCTAAAGAACCCAATCAGTTCTGCTATTTACCCATAAATTGGATTCATACATAAAAGTATTAGTGCGTAAGTGAATCTAATGAATTCGAACACGGTTCTTGAATTCCTCAACCCAAGCCGCTAAACATTACTCCACCATACCTAAATAAAATCTCCTGATGTTGTAACTGGGAACTAAGGTAACAGAAGCACCATTTCATCTATTGTTCAGACATGGAAGTACCGTGTCAACCATATTGTTTATATATGAATAAAAGAACTGTGTTGTCATTGATACTACAGACCACCTTACCAAGTTGTGACAGCTATAAAAAGCAATAGTAGCATAGTCCATTACATGGATCCTTGTACAACTTTTCTTCAATAAGTTGTTTTTGATTTGGTTAATTTTGTTTAGTAGCATATGGTTTATTTAATGCCAAAATGTAAATATTTTATATGTAATATTTTTGTTGGGAGACAATATGCTTTTAGTGATACAATTCTTACTAATTAGCCCATAGCTTGGGGAGAAGAGATGGATTCATACCATTCTCAAGGATATTTGTGTGTAAGTGAATATAACGAACCCAATGGGAATTTGAACTCATCTCTCCAATTAACAATTCCAAGCCATTATCCATTACAAAACTCACACATCCAAGCTTACAGCACCTGGTGTTCCTAAGCAGTCACCCATCTAGGTACTAACCAGGCTCGATATTGCTTAACTTAAGTGAATGTATGGGAAGTGGTGTTTCAATGTGATGTGGCTGTAAGCCATAGTTGTTTTTGATGAAGCACTTTCATTGAAACTTAATAAAGACCTTGCTTAAGGTATCTTTAATGCAGTATCAAGTCCAATGGGCCATCTCTTATGTTGCTAAGAAAATGCCCACTGATATTAAATCCTGGTAAGTCTATTTTTAAGACCATATCACTATACAGGTTAAATAAATCTGGTAAAAACAAAAAATATCTTGCTTTACTCTTCTATTTTTGTGTATTTATTGAATTCATTCTCTATTTGCATTTGTTCCTAGTGAAGGTTACATTTGCTCTCATATGCCATAAAAATTAAGCTTTCCTGCCATTTCAAGTAGGGTTTTTGTGTCATATTTTCACCCAACCTGTATATAATATACAGGGTGTGATGAGTAAATTGTTGCCCTTTTATATTTTTAATTTTGCACATATGCATTGTTTGTTTTTGATTTTGTCAACTTCACAGTATAGTAGAGTCAGTTGGGCACTGTCTTTAAAATTTCAATTCACTCCACCAGAAATTTGGAAACAAAATGCTGTACTGCCTGGCATTTGTGCTGGAAGCTCCAATACAAACATTTCAGAGTGTGTGGGTGTCAATCTGAGGACAGTGGTGAGGATTCGAAAAGAATTTGATGATATATCTAGTCAGCATCATGGTTAAATCTGACCCCCTAACTCCCCGGGCTGTAAACCCCTTGATTATTATGTGTAGGGTGCAGTTGAACGCAAGACCAACAAAACTCCTTGTAACACCAAAGATGAACTGAAGGCAAGGAAAATGGCAGCATTGACCAACTTAAACAAGGAGACCATCTAGAAAAGTTGCAGGAAATTCTGAAGTTGTCTGGAGGACATGATTGAAGCTAATGGTGATTTTATTGAATAAATTTACTCTTTAGTATTTTAAGATATTTTTGTGTAATTTTGGTAAATATATCTGGTAAAATGAGATGTCAGTGTCATTTTTGTGTAATTTAGACGACAATTTATCCATCGCATCCTGTATATAAGAAAAGACGAGGAAAACTTTTTTATGCCAACAAGTTTCATTCCTGCATCAAAGCAAATTCTTCAAGGAACAAAATGTTTTCTTCTTGTCTCTTATCTATGATCATCACAGATATATTTTTAAATATATATTTATATCTGAATTTTTACACACACACACACGTATATATGAATTTTCACCCATCACAATGAATGAGTGTTCCCTCAGAGAGGCCCTGTATCTTGAGGACATGCTCAACTTAAACCTCAGCTGAAACTCATACATATAATTCATTCTTAAAGATACTGGAAAAATGGTTGGTTCCTTGTACTGCTCTAGTAAGTACCTGACCCCTCCTGCTATCCTCTACTTTTACAAGAGCCAGATTAGGCAGAAAATGGAGTACTGCTACCATATATGGGCAGGAGCTCTCCAGTCTTCACTTTCCAGTTTTGACAGAGTCCAAAAGTGACTTGTGGGTGATGAATTATTTTCCATTGTACAATCCCTTTTCCACAGATGAAACATTGCAAGCCTCTTACTGCCCTATCGCTATATCCAAGGAAAGTGTTCAGAGAAACTACATTCCTTAGTTCCACCAGTTCTAACCTTCACGTTTAAGACCTACCATGCCATGCATATTGTAGCGAACCAACTTCATTCCCTTCATATTCCATTGGTGTAAGTTCCACTCAACAAACTGCTGCTGTGTGGAACCAACTCCCAAGAAGATGCTTTCCCAATCAAGACACCTTTAACTTGTTCAAGCCTAGGGTCAACTGTTACTTTACCCACAGATCCCCATAAGCTGTACCTCTTACTCTGTAACCTTCTACCTCAAGAGGCTCTTGGGCCTTTTAAGGGTGAACATTATTGCATATAACAAAAAAAAAAGAGAGATGCGAGAGAAAGTGCATTTGTCCAATACTTACACATTCTGTTCGTCAAGTTCATTACCAATTTGGTGACTCATGTTTTTGAGAACCCCAACACTGGCTCCGATCATATCCAATTGATCATCTTGATTACTGATCAGCATCTGAAAATTAAAGAATCCTGAATGAGAAACAATCACTCAATGTATATGTGCACAAATGTTTAAAGACATCAACAGTTATTCCAAGTGATTCACTTCTGTCAAGGTTGAATATGAACATAAAAGTTGAAGAGACCTTTTTAGTCAAGATATCTGACAGTTGTACAGGGAAAAGTGGTTTCAAGCCCTGAAGAGACATTTTTGCAAGACATCCAAGAATTATATAAAGTGCAGGGAGATGTGGATTCATGACTTTTTCAGAGGTATGCTCATGAAAGGAAAATTTATTAAGACATCTGGGAATTGTATAAAATACAGGGAGAATCAGATTCATGCCTTTTTCAAAGGAATGCCTATAAAAATAATTTTTTTAAAGATATCTGCTCATATTATAAAGTACAAAGAGAAGTCATGCCTTTTCCAAGGGAATGCCTATGAGAATAAAATTAAACAAGACATCTGGTCATATTATGACCTGCAGGGAGATGTGGATTCATGCCTTTTCCAAAAGTATACCGATGAAAGGAAAATTTTACCAAGACATATGGTAGTTATATAAAATGCAGGGTGAAGCAAATTCATGCCTTTTGAAAAAAGTATGTTCAAGAAGATAAATTTGGTTAAGATAGCTGGTAATAGTATAAAGTGCAGGGACAAGTGGATTCATGCCTTTTCAGTGGACATGAATACAATATAAACATAAGCCCTCTCAGTTAAAATTTAACGATTCTGTTTTCCCTACTTCCTGACTTCAATGCACACCTTTCAAAGAACATTTTGATTATAGCACTTTTTATTGAACAACCAGAAATGAAATGCTACCTTCCAGACCAAATTTTAAGAATTCAGAGTAAATCCATATCCTTTAAGGAAAATAGAATTTGCTTCCGTCATTCCAGAACTAATGCATTATATGTGCAGCTGTTTATGCCAACTGACCATAAACGCAGCAGATGTAAGACAAAAAACAAGGTGTAACAAACAATTCAATGAAAAAGTATTTTTTTTAATTTTCGTTTTCATTATGGCTGAGAATAAATGAATATAAGAAAAGAAAAACCCATGATTTTTCTCATTTTTTTTTTTAATTCTATTTTTAAAAATTAACTCTCATATTGAATATGCTTCTGGTAAAATATTCCAACTAATTTTAATAGTGGCTTTGGACTTGTCACAGTTGTTTAACTTGGGTAACACACACACACACACACACACATATATATATTAGATATATATATATCAAAGAAGTTTGATTAAATTCAACTGATAACATTTGCCTGCTTAATTTTTTATTGCATTTTTCCAATTTTCAAATCAGATGTATATTAGGATCAAAATTGCAGATAAACTGTCTAAAATTCATGTTGTTCTATTTTGTCCAGGCACTTTCATTTTACAAAATGCATATCTTCTTCACTCAGTAAAAGGGAAAATAGAGCTTTGCTTAACTGTGATGTTCTTCGTAAAGCATGTTGAATGAAATAGTGGTTTTCCCTACAAAAGATATGTAGGTTCAATCCCTGCTGGAAGACATATTTTCTTTATTAATATTTCTCAAATGTACTACTGGCCAATAGATGCAATACACACTGTTTAAAATAAAAATGGGACATCTATTTCAAATACAAGTGTCCACTATAACAACATTTGAAGTAATAATAATAATAATATTATATATATATATATATATATATATATATATATATATATATAATATTATTATTATTATTATTATTATATATATATATATATATATAAAATTGTGATAATACTCTTTACTGAAGTATGATATTTTCCTGATTTAGCACCTGCAGACTTTTACCTATGGTGGACCGTAAAGGATGTTGATTATCACAGAAAACAGACTACATAGGCAGCCCTTAGACAAGAAATTGAAAATGCATGTGCAGCAATCACACTGCCCAGTCTTGCCCAAGCAGTAGTTTTGTGTACTAATAAACGTATGGAAGCTAAAGAACACCATTTTGACCTTTCTTAAAATGTGTATACATTTTTGGTGTGTTTTTTCTCTCTCTCATTTAAATATATATATATATATATATATATATACACACACAATGTTATCACTAGCTGAAACCTAATAAACAACAAAGATAGGGATACTGGTCTAACTAAATTACTGATAATGCACTCAAGAATCTAAGTTTTTTGATTTTTTTTTTCTCTCCTCACTTCTTTTTTTTCACTGGACAGATTGCAGTAATTTAGGCCAACTGCTTGTAAATCTCTGGTTCAATACTTACTTGTGTGTTTGTGTGTGTGTGTGTATATATATATATATATATATATATATATATATATATGGCATGACAGCAACAAAACAAAGACCCAACCCTGACACATGCAGAAAAGATAATCAATGAATGCAAACTACAGTGACCATAGTGACTGGACTTGTTGCTCTGCAACAATCAAGGTTGGGGAGCTGAGGATTCTTAAAACAAAATAAAAATAAAAATAAATGTTGAGACACTCAAATACAGAAAGAGAGAGTAAGTACATCGATATATTTATACTGTGTATTTTTATGCTACAGGAAGGTAAAGTTATTTACAGAGCAAAAAGGCTGTTTTAACCCAATCTGCTGAGTAAGGAGTGTCTGTTTTATTCTGAATTCTTAACTTTCACAAGAACTTAAATACTGATAAAGAGCACTGAAGGTAAAATTTATATCATCAGAGCCAACAACCAGACATTTAAATGCAGTGAGGCACCCAAATACAGTTTGTTAAGCAAACAAATTGAATAATGAATTGTTTTTCTGAAGAAAATTAAATTTACCTAACAAGCTGGAATTTAAAAAATTGTGAGTAGTCTACGTGTGTCTAAGTAGATGGGAGCAACCTCAACACAAACCCAGTCTCCATACTGTACTCTTTTCTTGTTGCAAGCTATGAATTTCTGTTTACAGGTTTTTGTGTTTTATATTGAAAATAATATTTTTCATATTTTTTTTACTAAAAGCATAACCATAAATTGACATAATGATTCCAATCTTTATAGGAATGATTGCAAAACACTTGTCCCCTCACCAATTTATAAGCATAAGCACACAAATACATGCTTGGATTTTTTTTCCTAGCTAATAAAATAGGTAGGTTCTCAGTTTCATCTGACTCGGTCCCAGTTTGTCTTGTCTTGGTCAGAATGCTATGTTCGCTTGTCCGAACTTGCCCTTATGTGTCAGCCTCAATTCTTAGTTTGTGAACTTTCTGCCATATTACTGTTGCTTTGCCTTATTACTGTTTAACTTGCCTTGCGTATATTGTTTGCTTGCTTTATATTATTTTTTGCCCAGTTCTTTTCTTTTTCTTGTAATTGCTTATTGCAAGCTTTGTCAAATCTGTTTTTTGGACAGTTCTGCCATTCATTTCTATTACATTTAACCAGGGCTACTCAACTCCACACAACAGAAACAAGTGAGAAAATCAATTACCATAGAAACTAATTTCTAAACATGAAAGCGGAACAAGTGTTAGCAAACTTAATGGAGATTATGAAATGGTCAAACAACAATCTGCAAAAATTAACATGAAGAAAAAGTGTTCAGCGAATAACCAAATAAAAATATCACATAGAAATGTTATCGAAGAGAAGGCATATTTACTTTTTCTTATGGATGAAAGTAAAAGAAACTGACAGTGATAGAAAGAGTGAATGTATAATTTATGCAAAGGTTGAACAGTTGTTTGATGACCATACATAAAGCTAATTGCTTACATTGAAACACTGGTTCTTGTATGAACCCCAAAGTTAAGCAATATCAAGCCTGGTCAGTACCTAGATGGATGACCACTTAGGAATGCCAGGTGCTCTAAGCTTAGATGTGCAAGTGGTTTAGTGGATAACGGCTCAGAATTGGAAATTGGAGAGCAGAGTTCCAATTCCAGTCATGTTATTTTATATTCACTTACACGCATCTACTCTTGGGAAAGGTATGAACCCACCTCATCTATGGGTTAATTAGTAAGACTTGTATCAGTAAGTCATTATCTCCCCAAAATTTTTACAATCTAAAAATATTTTCTGGCTTTAAATAACCTGCAAAAAGATGATAAGCTCCAAGAAATAAATCAATTAATCTTACAGCTAATGTTCCCAGTGGAAATAATATGACAGTTCTGCATTTTTTGTGTTAATTTATTTCAATACTTAATTTTTTGTTGTTTATTTATGTCTTTGCTATTTCATTTTTGTATTTTCCTCTTTTATATTTTTTTATGTGGAGTAAAAACAGGGTGGCTTTGGACCAGATTATCTCTTTATATGTATTTCAATTACTTATGTAATGATATATATATATATATATATATATATATATATACACTTATAGGGTGTCCATAAAGTTCGCGTGCACTTTAAAAAATTTATAACTTTATTTGTATTTGCAACAGAAATATTTTGTAAAAAATGTTATAAAGTTTAATGTACCTAGTTTTAAGTATAGCTAAAATAACTAATGTGATTTCAGGCATTACTGTAAATCAGTTGGCAAATGTTTTCCGTGAACTGCAGAATCGTATTACCCTTTGTATTGCTAATGATGGAGGACATGTGGAAACTTAAATAAAATTTCAATAAAACCTTAAAAAAATATAGATTTACTTCTTTCTAATCCTTTTTACAAATTAATTCTACTGCAAATACAAATAAAGTTATAATTTTTTTAAAGTGCACACAAACTTTATGGACACCTTATATATATATATATATATATATATATATATATATATATATATATATATGACCACATATTGAGGTCTCTATATGAGAACATAATCTGTTCCTGGAACCTGGTTAATTAACCAAATTTTCATATATATATATATATATATATATATATATAAGAGAGAGAGAAAAACAAATAAAGAATGCTAAACCATGGCAACTTACCTGTTGTTGCTGATCATTGTCATCAATAAACCTCTGGTTACTTCGCTCCATTTCTGTGTCAAGCCTTGAGTAGCGGGTGTCCATTCTGCTGTTACTAGGACCATTAGATGTTAATAATGCCTGTTAATATACAATTTATTAACAATCAATGGAAGTGACATGTGGGACACAGAACAAAAAAAAGAAGAAAAAAAAAGAAGTGGGATTCAATGGTTTTATTTTTTTTAAGCACAGTTACACAAGATCAGAAATGTCTGCACAAAAAGCAAACTCAAATCCTGACATCACAAAGAACAGAAATTAAATAAAATCAATTTATAGGAAAAGAAAAAATTTTCACTTTTCTTTTCTTTTTTCTTTATAGATTTGTTGCCAATCCATTCCTTATTACAGTTAGGACCTGTTCATTTTTAATCTTGCCGAGGCTATACCACTTTTTTCGATGTATAAGATACACATCAAAATCTTCTTGCATTCAACACAACAAAAGGTATGAATAATATGTAAACAAAAGAAAAATTGAAGAAAAAGCAAATAAGCCAAACACACAACTGGCTTTATACTGGGCAGTTTAACTTGATGCATGAGAGTGACCTGTTAAGATTTTATTGAGAGAGGAATCAAATAATTGGATTGAGCAGGAAGATTCTGTTATGACTTCTACTGAATGAAGAAAAAGACTGACACTTGCTCATATGTACATATCAGTGAAGAATTTGTTGAAAATGTTAGTAGTAGTAGTAGTAGTAGTAGTAGTAGTATAGTGATTAAGTCATTAAAGAAATGTGGTATTGGTAACCGATAGTGACTGGGACTGAGCACGGAATTCTCTTTGATCATAATATTGTAATTCAATGATGAAATGTCTGATTTTCTTGTAAAAGCAATGAGAATTTTGTAGGTTTTAAACCAAACTAAATAACAAAGTGTTTTTTTTTGTTTTTTTTACCTACTTCAGGTATTTTCTTATTTCAATGTTTTGAGCTCTTTTCTGTTTAGAACAATATATAGGAATTTTTAAAATATCACATTGAGTTTTTGTTCAATAAAAATCTTTTCAAACAAACCAAAACTGTCTTCAAAATAAACATGCTTCTTATATACCAGTACATCTTATATTCCCCCAAAAATATGGGAATTCTATACACAATGGCAATACAAATCATAGCATTTCTGAAAAATATTCTTTCTTATATTTAAAATTCTGAGCTAATTTGAAATTCTGTTACAATTGTTCTGGTACAACACAGTAGTAAAAGAAAAAAGAAAATTGAAGGAAAAAGACCAGAAGTTTTATTATTTTAGTGACGTTCATTAAATAATTACCTAAGAGGAAAACAAAGAGACAAAGAGGGAGATAACTTCATGTCTCTTTCGTTCTTTTAATAACTAGCAGGATAATAAAAAATTTAATGAACACTAAACTTATATGAAGCTGGAAACACTTATTTTAATTCTATCTGCATTCATTCTTGCTTTCAAGTCATCAAAGAAGCTGACTGCTCTTGACAATCTTAGCATTTAAACATCTTTTTTGCTTTCAAAATTTACAAATATTTACAAGCAGTAAATAGATTTTCTGAAACAATTCAGATGAAAAGATTAATAGGAAATTGGAACTTGAAGTAGAGATATGTTGAGACTATTTGTCTACGAGTTGTTTTCGTTTAAACATTTTGATAGAAACCTAAGAAAGATCTTTCTTAAAGTATTTCTCTTGGTTTTGAATTCTGAGTTGTCCTACTCCTAGACCGTTTGTGAACCATGGTGAGAGAGACCACTTTGCCTTGATATTTAACCCATAACTAGGGGGAGAAGGGATAGAGTTGTTTTGCAAAAAATCAGATGACAACAATACTTATTATGAACACTGGTGATATAACTTAGCGTTTTGAGAAGGCAGATATAAATTCTTTCTATACAAACATGAATTAAAAATTTTACTAACAGAAATATTGCTTATATATGGCCATTTTAGAATTTTAATTATAAAATAACACAAATGAGATATTATTAAAATATACATTTAAAATTATTATGCAAATTAAATTTTACTGCTTATGTTGGAAACACCATTTGTTATATATATATATATATATATATATATATATATATATAGAGAGAGAGAGAGAGAGATAGTAAGGTAATGAAGGGTTTGGTAATCCATACGTATAATTCCAAAGAGGATGTAATCCAGAGTTCAATGTAACACCAGAACAAATATTCATCAATTAAATTAAAAAAGAGATAACCTTAAGGTTCCATGACGATAATTTATTTCCCCAGAAAATACATTTTTCCTGGTCCTTCAGGTCACATCTCTAGTTACAAAGGAATTTGATTTCTTTTATTTTTAATACAAGTTTTTGAGGGATAGTTTTAGATTGATGTAAGGTGAGAGAGGGAGTGGGAGAACCATAGAATGAGCTGAATTAGAAATGGAAGAAAGGGACAGGGTTGTGTTTAAATCCATCTTTATTAAGTTACGTAGGTTCAAGTGTTACTCAGTCAAGAGGTCAGAGAATTTGACACGCGCGCGTAAACATGCTTTGACCTTTCTGCTACAAAGAACCTCATGGCCAAGTAAAGCCCAAATACCGCTTTTGAACACAGACCTTTCCCAATTTTTGAAATATACATCTCTGCTCTGTTTTGTAACCTAACATAAATAAAGACAATAATTTGGGAATGGGTTTTTCATTTATTAATCTGACATATTTTGAGTTTATTGGTTAAGCATTATTTTTAGTGGATTCCATATTTAAGCAGAGCTCTATTTATTAAACAGTATATTTATTTATTCCATCAACCGGCTTGAATATTCAAATAATCTTATTAGAAAAAATATGTATTTGCCAGCAGGATCCAAACTTGCGTTCTCCTATGGGAAACCGACATTAGATCTGACGTGCTCTAACCTCTTGGCTACAAAGAACCTCATGAGCAAGCAAAGCCCAAATATGTGTGTGTGTGTGTGTGTGTGTGTGTGTGTGTATATTGGCAGCAATCTCTTTTTTATACAATTTCATTAAAGATGACTGACAAGGTATTGCAGTTAAACTTTAATTTTTTTGTGTTCATATAGGTTTTTCTTTTCTGGACATAGAGTGTGTAAAAAATTGTACAAATGTT
>OZ038488.1:41224908-41232408 GCA_964036315.1 Acanthosepion esculentum
CTGACTCCCCCCTTGTCTTTCTAAAGAAATATTGGATGAGAAAAGTTCCTTTAAAAAAAAAAAAATGATTGCACTCTGTCAATTTTAAATCAATATATAAATTCTATGGAATAAAATTTCTTGATCAAATATATATTTCTTATTGCTATATCCATTATATTTAAGAGATATCATTTTGTTGAACAGTATAATTTTCATCTACAAACTTGATTATTCTTTTTTTTGAGTCTTTAATAAAGTTAGCATGCTCTTCAGCAGGGTTTGAACCTGTATACCACTTATTTAGTGGAAACTGCTGCCTAACCTAGAACAGTTAGCCCAAAAGGTTTTAATAGCAAATCAAGGTTCAATTTCCCCTACATAAGGGGGACACAGGTCTGAACCCGACTTGATTTCAGCATACTTGTAACCACTATTCTTTAAAACAACTATTTTACTTGTAACCTCTATTCTTTTAAAGAATAGTGGTTGCAAATACACTGAAATCAAGTATAGAAAATAGTGGTCGAAAGAAAGGAAATAGAAATATGAGGATCATTTGGTATACATTCATATTTAACCACCTGATCAGTACTAAGTTAGGCCAGAAGTTCCTTCATTTAATTGATAAACATTTCCCTAAAAGTAACCCTCTTAGTAAAATATTTAACAGAAACACATTAAAACTAAGTGATAGCTGCACCAATAATCTTGAGAAGATTATAACATTACACAATAATAAAATTTTAAACAAATTTAATAATCTGGATCATAATGCATGCTCCAAGATAAATATTACTAATGGTACTAGTGAATATAATTGTAGGAATTCAGACCAATGCCCATTGCTAAACAAATGTTTAATTAAATCTCTTGTTTACCTAAATACTATCTATATAACAGAGAATCTGACAGTTGAAAAATTCTAAGAATTCTTTTAAGACTAGGTGGTATCAACATATCTCGTCTTTCAGTAATAATATTTATAGAAATAATACATCACTTTCTAAATATTTCTGGAATTTAAAAGATGATAATAAAACTCCTAAGGTGAAGTGGAAAAATTTTAAAATGGCAAGGACATGTAGATCCTTATATGAACCCTGTTTTCTGTGTTTACATGAAAAATTGGAAATTATCACGTTCTTTGATAAGAATGCTTCATTAAATCAAAGATCTGAGTTAACAGTAAATTGTAAACACAGTGTGCCTTTTACCTTACAATTCAGTTAGACTTTATAATTTGGTAATGTTTTTTCTTAGATAGTTGAACTGTGTTGCACAATATATGGCTTATCTTTTTATTTGTATGATTGTTGTGGTGTTATTTCACAGTGGAGGCTTGTATTTGTACTAAAATCGGTCCTAAATAAGTTCGACGTACCAAACGTTAGGAACTTGATATAATAGGTATTACGCAGAGTAATCTTGTTGTGGTTGCTGACTACTTTCGTATTCGACTGTCAACTACTGTCGTCCAACATCGACTGACCCTAATTCCTCTTACTATTCCTACTTATATTAGGTGGGAGAGTCTAATAACTATAGAATAGATGTGCTTCACCGTAACACCCCCCTCCTAAAACTTTACTCTGTAGAAGTAAAACAGTTTTCTTTATTTTTTACAGGAAATATGAAGAAAAAACAAACAAAAAAAAATTTCATTTTTTTAGCAACATCATAGTGTATCTCCTACGTTTTGGATCCACTTTTAAATGATCAGTTGCCTTTCTTTTTCTCCTGGATTGGCATACCTCAGGTAAAATCGTTGCTGGCATTGTTAGATCAAACGTATCGAAAATCACCTCCATAGGAGTTTCTTCCGTGGGATCGCTGTCAACCACATCTGAAGAGCGGCGTCTGATCTGGTTAATGTGCCGTCTGCACATGAATTTGTCGCCTTTCACCAAGTACATTATGTTGCCAATCCGCTTTTCTATTTTTCCAATCTCCCAGAATGATTTATTCTGTTTATAGACCTTAAAGTATACTTTTTCACCAGGATTGTATTTTTTTACTTGAATAAATTTTTCTCTACTTGCCTTTGTCTTTTTTGGTAGTAATTTGTCGAAGACAGATCTTACACGACGTGCAAACATCACCTCGGCTGGCGATTGTGAGGCTGGTGTTCCGTTATTTGGGGTAATTCTGTATATCTGTAGAAACTTCTGTAGGGCTTCATCTGCAGGTATTTCCCTAGCTTTCTTTAGAGCTCTTTTTAGGGTGTCCACAACTTTTTCAACTAACCTGTTATTCCTTGCAGATAATCTTTAAATTGTTTCAACGTAAATTGACTTCCATTGTCCGTCACAATTGTGTCTACTACATCAAACCTTGCGAACAATTCCAGCAGGAAGTTTTTAGTATTTTGCTTCGTCGATTTTCTTATCCTTTGTATCTCAGGCCATTTTGAGAAACTATCCACTACTATGATGTAATGGTATCCATTCAGTGGACCTGCGAAATCCACATGTAACCTAGACCATGGTAGGTCTGTTTTTGGCCAGGGATTAAATTTTATTGGGGGTGCCTTTGCAGCTAAAGCACAGCCTTTACATTTTGCCATTGCGTTCTCAATGTCCCTGTCCATATTCGGCCAATATACAAAACTTCACATTAGGCTCTTCATCCTAGTGCTGCCTGGATGACCAGCATGAAAATCCTTTAGTATTTGCTTTTGCAGTGTGTATGGAATCACCACGCATTCTCTGTATAACAATACTGTATCGCAAAGCGAAAAAACATTTGTTGTGTACTGATCCCTCTCGGTTATTTTTTATTTTATTTTCAAGATATACTTGTCCCTGGTGGCTGCTTCTTCTATTTTTTCTAGAGTTACCGGAAGTTCCCAAACTACATTACACACAGTAAATTTCAGCTCTTCTTCTGACTTCAGTGAGGCAATTACCGTGTCTTCTAATGGTTCGCTCATTTTAGGAATTAACCTGGACAGCCCATCAGCGTAGCCAAATTTATTCGATGGTATTTAATCCATGCTGAAGTTATAATTTAGCAGTATTATACCCCATCTCTGTAGTCGGTTGGCTGTATGTGTCGACAAACCCTTTTTCCATCCAAAAATCAAAATTAGAGGCTTATGATCAATTTGTAGCTTAAAATGTCGACTGTCGGCAAATATTATTCCTAGCACCTCTTTCTCTATCTGAGAGTAATTCTTCTCAGCCGGAAGTAGTGCTCTAGAAGCATGAGCAATTGGTTTTACATGACCATCTGTCATTTTGTGTAAGATGCATGCTCCTACTCCATACGCACTTGCATCGCAAGCTACTATGATCTCTAAATCCGGGTTGTAATGAGTTAAAAATAATTCCAAGGTTAACACTTCCTTTATCTTTTCAAATGCTTTCTGGCATTCATTAGTCCATTTCCAGGGTTTTCCTTTCTTCAGTAGTTTATTTAATGGTGCCCGCAGATCATACATTTTAGGGATGTATATTTGGTAATAATTAGCTAATCCCAAAAAACTTTGTAATGCGGTAATATCATTCGGAGCCAGCATGTCTTTTATAGCCGCTGCTCGCCCTGGGTCTGGCCTTCTACCATTCTTATCGATGATCTGCCCCAGATATTTTACTTTCTCCATAAAAAACTCACATTTGCTTTCCTTGAGTTTAAATCCAAGATCCTGTATTCTTGAAACTACTGCATTTACATGTTTCACGTGTTCTGCTATACTTGTACTTCTCATGAGGATGTCGTCTAGATACGCTATGGCAAAATCTAGACCACCCAACATCGAATCCATTACTTGTTGGAAAATGGCCGGCGCAACCTTAATCCCAAAAGGTAGTCTGTTAAATTTATACAGACCCCGATGTGTGTTTATACACAAAAGTTTTAACGTTTCTTTTTCTACCGGTATTTGCAGATATGCGTTGCTGAGGTCTATCTTCGAAAATATTGTACCTCCATTAAGCTTCGCAAATATTTCTTCCGCTGTTGGTAGAGGATAATTATAGTCTTTGAGTACCGCGTTTAAACCCGTCGAAAAATCAGCACAAACACGAATTTCTTTAGACTTTTTTTTCAGGTATACTTTCGTATTCGACTGTCAACTATTGTTGTCCAACATCGACTGACCCTTGTTCCTCTTACTACTCCTACTTATATTAGGTGGGAGAGTCTAATAACTATAGAATAGGTGTGTTTCACCATAACAATGATTAATTTTGAGTTTAATTTAGTTCTGTATTGATTTCCTGGTAGAATATTAACAACCTATACAGATGTATTGGTATTTAGTTAGTATTTTTGACATTTTACAGTGATTGGTTGATATTAATTTAACTGTATGCATTTACCAAATAATTCTATATATTTAGATTATTTACTAGTTTCTTAAAGAGGGCTCTTATCTATCAATTACAAAAAAATTTTTATGTAGGAAATTCACAAAGCTTATAACTAGATGGGCATTCAGATAAATTACCTCTCTACCCTCCCCCGCTGATTTTATTTCTTAAGAGAATTGACTGTCTGACATGTGTACATTTATTGTAGCCATTTGTATCAGTCTTCAAGTTAATGTCTGGCCGATGTTAGATGTCAAATCTGCCTTGACACATTTGTAAGATAATAATTTCTAATTTATTGATTTTTGCTTAGTTTGAATTTAATGTAGGTCATATTTGATTGGTTGATCAGGGTAAAGCCCTCAGGCCTTTTTTTATTTTATAATTTTTTCAAAAAATGAGGATTTTTTTTGCTTTTGAAACCAAATTAATCATTCATTCCCCAGTAATTTACAATAACCTGAATAGACGCATTATGTGTTGAAACACAACTGCAATTGTGTAGCAATCCTTACATGTTTTTGCTGAAATATCCTAAACTAAATTTTAAAAAAATGTGTGTGTGGGCATATACATGTGTGTGTGTGTGTGTGTGTGTGTGTGTGTGTGGTAGACGTGTTCAGTCCTTATTAAAATAAAAACCATCATGCCATTTGTATAAATATACTATACATTCACTTGTAACCAAGAGAATTTGATAATTTTTTCTGAATTAAAAATAGAAATTGTTCTCTCTTAAATATGTGGCTTTTATACTCTCATTGGATTTACCTTTTGATTTCATATTATACAAAAATTGTAACAGATATGAAAATAATGGTAAAAAAAAGTGACAGATCTTGATGAGAACCTGACAGAACAGCCAAGTCAGAAAGATAGCCAAAAGAAGATTAGGTTTGAATTTCACCTCATACAACACCTTGACTCCCAATAAAAAAACTTTCATTAATAATTAACAACTTATTAGTGTTAGGTTAGTTCTACTTCAAGACAATTTCAAGGCTGGATAGTCAAGACAAAAATTAAATATTATTTAAAAGTCAATAGAAAATAAAAACTGTTAAGTTAAAATAAAATGTGAGGAAGTGTTGAAATACATAATTAAATTTCAAACTTCATAAAAATACTGACCAATGACCTATATTTCAATATTCTTATGAGTTTAAGCTTCTATTTTAAATTTCAAAAGGCAATTTGTACTGTTAATTTTTATTATTATTGACAGTTGATAGGATGCAGAAAATGATTTTACAAGTATTTTTAACCAAGATGTCAGTTTGAAATATAGTAGAGCTTTTGTACTTGCAACTTAAATTGGAAGTTCTGAAACAACAATCCACATCAAAATTACATATTCATGTCTTCTAGATAGACATTAGCCTCCATAGATTATTCGACCAGTCTGCTGGTTTAATCCCGCCTCCTGCTCACGTTATGATTTGTTTGATCCAGAAAGCAGAAGTGATGTCCGTCCATTCATGGTTGATTGAAGGTGTAGACACGGCTGGGAGTCTGCACTAAGTAATTTAGAATGCAGCAAAAAAAAAATTAATATCTGCAGAAAGCCAGACAAACAACTATTCAATGGTTGAATTGTTAATGTCTTTTATATAGCAGAAAAGAAAAGTATTTAATGTAAAAACTCATACACTGGATTCTAGACAGAGAGAAAGAGTGTAAGTGATTAACTTATTAAATCGTCTCAGAACGATATATGACACTTGCGATGGAGGGATAAAGATTTCTGTGCAAGGCTTAAAGTTATAGTGGCGCTCCTTCTCCCAAAACTTGCCCGGGCCAATTCTCTCTTCTCTCTTCAAGAATTTTCTCCAGTATGCCTTTTTCAGCATAACTATGCATTTATATAGATAAACCCGGCTGGTTGTAACTGACTCTCGGCCCTATTACTTTGCATGCGATTATCACAGGGTTCTGGCTGCTTCAACCAAAATCATGTGAATTCCAAAGTTCCTTCTAGCTTACTCAGCTCTATTTCAATTTTTAATCGATAAAAATTATTTCGACCATTTCCATTGTCTTCTGATGACCCAGATTCAATGGGTACAACTTCTGCCCTAGATCAGATTTCCTCACCAGTAAACAAAATGCTCTGATTTAATTTCGCTATTCAAATCTACTCCAATTTCACTAAAAAAAAAAAAAATATATACGTGTGTGTGTGTGTGTGTGTATTTCCCAGACTCTCTGTCACAGTCTTAATTCTTGATACTACATTTACAGAAATAGATGTCAAATATAAATGTACAAATATGTACCCTAGCTAAAGTTAAAATTGGATGATACCGGTATGATTAGCAAACAAACAAAAAAAAATTATTTGTACAAGATTATAAATCTACCACAAAATAAATGTATATTCTGAAATTTGGAAAATAAACAGATTCAATGAGAAACTAAGTTTTTTTTTTGTTTTTTCAAAGGAAAGACATGAAAATTGTAAAGTTACGAGAATTAAATGTTTGGCACATCAGAGCAGAAAACTGATCACACTAAATTATCAACATTAGTGTTGCAGTATTAATCATTATAATGTGATTGGCAAGCAATAGTTATCATGGCAGGCATGATTGTTTATTAGGTTAAACAAAAAGAATCAAAAAATAAGTACAAGCAATCTATCTTACACATTTATAAATCTACCATTCGTGCATGCATCAAATATTGCTACCACATTTGGTTTGGTGCTTCTGCTATATATTTAGAGATTCTTGATAATATACACTGAAGTATCTGCAATGTTATTGGACCTGATCTGGCATCTTGGCTTCAGTCACTTTCCCACCACTTTCCCTGTGCTTTTTCTATAAATACTCTCATGGTAATCATTCTGACAAACCTTTCTCTATGGTTACTAAACTTTATGAATTTAAGCACAGTACTGAATTGATGGCAAAGTCTCATCATTTTACAGATGTACCCTTAAGTTCTATGCTAACAGTTTCTGCTATTGCACTTCTCACTTGTGGAACTCTCTTCCAGCTTCTTGCTTCCCAGCCAACTTTGGTCTTCAAAAACTTAAATGCAATGCCAATCATTATCTTGTGCATTCTTAATTCCTGTTCTTTTATTGTTCTCTCTCCTTAATAGTATTTTTTCTCATATTCTCTTACACTCTTGTGTCTTTATTGCCTTCTGTAGGGTGAAATGATTAAGAAAAAAAGTAAGCACGAGGGGAATTACTAAAAAC
>OZ038488.1:41237408-41339908 GCA_964036315.1 Acanthosepion esculentum
TTGTACTGGGCTACAACTTATCAGTAGCAGGAATCAAACAGAAATGTTGAAATGAGAATTATTACATATTAATAATTATAAAAAATATAATTTATAGAATCATCTGTGAAAACTTAATAACAGTAAACATTTTTAATATATAAGCAACTCAAAATAAAACGGTTCATGGCCATAATATTAACGAAGCACATGTTTTGGTTAATTACTGGAAATAAAGTAACATTCTGTTTCATTTACAACCAAAATGATGTAATGATTATTTTTTTTGTGGGGGGGTATACTCTTTTGTACACAATCTACTAGATTATTAAATGAAAGGTAGCTGGGTACCCACATAATTTGTTATCAAAGTGAAATGTCCTCTATAATCATTGAAAAACTCTTAGTATTTGTTTAGCATTTCACAAAAATGAGAAACTTATGGATCCATCTCTTTCAGGTCCAGCTATTGGTTAAATCACATGGTAGACCAGGCTCTCTAGCTTTGGTTGGCAACTTTGCCCTATAAAATCTAGTTATGGCTGAAATCAGAGTAGCAGCACAATATGGTTTGGCTGGAGCCCGGGACTACTCTGAGTTTACAAATTCAAGAAGGAATCAGAATTGTCTAAATAGCACTTCTAAAAACAAAACAAGAAAATAAAATTTGAAAAAAATGTCACCATTAAAATATAAATGAAGATCCAAGAAAAAAATTCCTCCAGTTGGAAATTAACTGATTTTGCTCTACAGAGTGCGATGGGTAAATTGTCGCCAATTTAAAATTTAAATTTTGCACATGCACATTGTTTGTTTTTGAGTTTGTCAACTGCACAGTATAATAGGGTTAGTTGGGCACCATCTGTGAGAAAAAGAGCACCATGAAACAATTCACTCTGCCAGAAATTTGGAAACAGTATACTGTAATTCTTGGCATTCATGCTGGAAGCTACAATGCAAACATCTCAGTATGTTTGGATACCAATCTGAGGACAGTGCAGAGGATTCAGAAAGAGTTGGATGAGACTAATAGTTATTACGAAGTGATAGTGATGTTATGCCTCCATTCATCTTCCCACAGGGTCTCTGACTCAACACAGAGGCCTACATCAAGTGACTTGAAGAGGTAGTGTTGCCCCGAGTCAAAAAGGTGGCTGCTAGGAGACCCTATGTCTGACAACAGGATTCTGCACCATGCCACACAAGCAAGTGAATCCAGTCATAGCTGTCAGACAATTTCTGCGACAACATCACTCTTTACATTTGGCCACCTAACTCCCCAGACTGCAAACCCCTTGATTATTATATGTGAGATGAAGTTGAGCAAGAGACCAACAAAACTCCTTGTAACACCAAAGATGAACTGAAGGCAAGGATTATGGTAGCACTCACCAACTTAAACAAGGAGATCGTCCAGAAGAGTTGCAGGAGATTCCAATGCCGTCTTGAGGCCAGGGTTGAACCTAATGGCGATTTTATTGAATAAATTTACTCTTTAGTATTTAAAGATATTTTTGTGTAATTTTGGTAAATATATCTGTTAAAATGAGATGTCGGTGTCATTTTTGTTAATTTAGACGACAATTTATCCATTGCACCATGTATACATGGATTATAAAACTCAATAATAGCAAAAGCAGACATTGATCACAAGTCATTTGATAAAAGTATTAATGCTACTACTGATCAAGGGATAGTTTTTTGTTAGTTAAACAATAGATATCTAATCCTGAATAAGTCTTACCAATAACTGTCATCATTGTAGATTTGTAAAATTTAATAATATTTAAAAACATCTTCAATATTTCATTACATTGTAATCACTATTTTCAAATCAGGAAGGATTCTTAACGGATTAATAAATTTGTTTCATGTGACAACCGAAGTTAAATGAAACAAAAGACACTAATATCTACTCTGGATATAAAAGAACAGACACAACACCTGTTTCTATTTACTTATGTATCATTTCCATCACAGATGTTGATTGATTCCAATTCACTGACACAAACATTTAATCTCTCAGCCTGCTGGTGATTGTCTACTTGAATTATCCTTGCAAAAATGAAGAGAAAATTTCAGCTTAAACATTGGCAGCAATGGTGAACAAGAGCTTTTTTATTTAATAAAAAGGGGCTTATGTTTGTATCACATTGAAACACCGGCTCTTGTATAAACACCAGTTAAGCAATGTTGAGCTTGGTCAATAACTAGATGGGTGACCATTTGGGAATACCAGTAAGCATGAATATACAGTAGTGTAATGGATAACAGCTCAGAAAATTGGAGTGCTGAGTTCCAATTCCAGTCAGATTTGTTTATTTACTTAAAATCTCATTCTGACAAGGGCATTTTCAAACATGACTAGAGTTTTCAGGTTGTTTTGGCTTTGTAGCTGTTGTGGTGATCGCTAACATCAAGATCTGTCCAATGCAAATTGCACGCATACGAACCTGTCCAATAGAATTAAATGGAAAGTTGTAGAACTCTCTAGAATTTTCTAATTGCACAGCTATACAAGCAATGCAGGTGGAGTGGTTTAGTTGTCTTTTTGCCTTTGTCCTTGGCCATCATACACTGTTGGAGAGACAATTAATTAATCTATTTGGATTATCACTGTGCTTTCTCTGCAAGTGAATGAGAGAAACACAACAAATTGGCAGCGCCGATAGAATAAGGAAGACTATCCTTGCAGAGTGAACTGTTTACCTCGACAACAATAGTGGAACAAAGTGGCAAACAGATTAAGTTATTAGCACAACTTAAACTCTCAAGAGAACATATGGCTGTACATGCACAGCAGCACAGAGAAGAAATAGAAACTTTGAGAAGGATGATACAATTTCAAACTTCTGAAAAGGATTCCAGTCCAAGTTCCCATCTTCCAACTTTTATTCATCTGCTATCCCCATCACTTGCTGCTTTTGGTTCAACATCAGAACTGCAGCCTGATTACTGATCAAGATTTTGCACTTTTGTTACAGCCAACACCATACCCAATCTGTGAAAGGCTCAGGCTATCTTGACAAATCAAACTGCTACCATCTATAAACAATTGGCGACTTTGGCTACTCCACAGAATACACCCAAGGATATTAACGAGATGACAATGAACGAACAATTTGACCCGAAACATTTACTTGTGCGAGAACATTTCAAGTTCTGGAGTGACATGCAATGAAAACCAGGCGAAACTTTCCTGGAACTGGCAGCACGTATACATCAAGACTTTCCTTCAATCATTGATCCACAGGATGAAAAACTCTTAGACTGAGATCCAAATGTTCTATCAACAATGGATCTGTCTTGCAGACTCTTCAAGATCAAGGGCACAGAGCTGGACTTTGCTCTTGGACTCAGATGCATAGAAAGTCAAAACATGAGTGTGGGTGCAAAAACATCGCATCCCAAGACCTCTAACAAGCCTTCCCAGATCTTTTCAAAGAAGAATTGGGATGTCTTAAGGATTTCAAACTAGAAGTGAAGTTCAAAACTGATGCAAAGCCAGTTTTTCACAAGGCAGAGCCAGTTTCTTTTGCTCTTTGGGATGACCTGGTCAAAGGTTACGAAGAGGGAATCTCCAGAGGAGTCTGGAAATAAGTCTAATTCAGCAAATACAGAAACCTGTGGTACTGATTCGCAAAGCCCATAGTCTAGGCACCCTGAAGCCAAAGTTGTGGATCTGTGTTTACTACTCAGTAGGCATCAACAATCAACTAGCGGAACACCATTATTCAGTGCCATTTCCAGAGGAACTGATGCAGAAGCTAGGTGGTGGATATAGTTACACAAAGATTGACCTTGCTGATGCCTACAACCAGATCAAGCTGGCACCAGAGAGTCAACACAGGCTAGCCCTCAGCACTCACCGTGAAGTACTCCTGCATCAACAACTGCTATTTGGAATTAAGTCAGCACCTGGTTACTTCCAAGAGATCATGGAGAATCTAACCAGTGATCTGCCAGGAGTTGCCGTCTCCCAAGAAGATATGTTTATACCAAAGATAAAAAAGGAAAGAGTTAGAGAAGGGGATTCCATGTTGTGAACTCAGACACGAACACTCAACCTAAGAAAATTCTCACATAAAAATCTCTAAAAAGAGCTTTATGGTTACACATTTGCATACTAATAAAGAATGAATGGTATACTCAATGCCAGACTTTTTTCTTTTTCAAATTCATTCTACCGCTATTTGAGATGAGTAAAGTAGATGTAAAGGAAGTAACGGTTTTTACCATTATAAGAAATTGAACATGACTTCAATATGTCACGCTGCTGTGGTAGCAATTTGTGATGCTGGCTTAAGCTACCTCTAGGTTTTATTTTTTCTCCTATACTAAACTACAAAAGATAGGAAGTTATGGAAAGCCATGACCATCCACGTCCTAAAGGCACACAGAACAGAAAGAAATAATCACTAATCTCATGCTGATCTTTGAACCCATATTGTTCTGGAGTCGATTTAAAGTTAAATTTTTTTCTCACATATCTAAACTAGGGTTTCCTAAACTGGGTAATACCACCTGTTGGATGAGCAATGAGTAACTGAACAGAAATGGTGGGTGGTATAGGATTTCAAATATTAAAAAGGTATTTCAACATTTTTTTATGCAAAACAATATTTATTCAAAGGCAATATGCAAAGAACCTGTATAAGACAAAAACAGGAGGCTAAATGGAAATAACTGTGTCACATAAGATATAAATATCCCTCAAAATAACAAATTTGGTATTTTCTATAGTTTTGAGAAGGTCAGTAACATTCAAATAGTTCTTGAAACAAAATAACATTATTTTTGTGATATAAATCAGATAAGGGAAGACCAAGAACAACAACAAAAAAATACTTGCTGAATTTTTATTAGTTGTTAATAGTGTATATTCTTTTTAATTTTATAATTATCGACAAAAATCATTTAATTTTTTGTCAACGTTTGCAATGGTAAGCCTGACAATAAAACTAAATTATATATATAGTTTTCAATGGTCAAGTTTAATTTCATTTAATATTTAATATGGTAGTAGCAGCAACAGTTGCCGATAATTCAATGTTATCTGTTACTTCATTTTGGCATTTTTACTACATCATAAAATCAGTTTACAAACCAGTAACAAACACTTACCAAACAATTTTGGTATTCATTTGAATATTTACTATACAGATGAGTGTTGGAAAATTCTTCCATGTGAAAGTGAGCGATGACACAAAAAAGGTTAGGACCCCTGATCTAAATTATACTTAGAAATTATAATTATGGAATATATATGTTGAAAGTTTTCATCTGAAACAAGAAAATGCAAACTAAACAAAATGGTTACAATATATGAAAAAAAGAAAGCGCTATTTTAAAATAACGCCAGGACAATTATGGATTTAGTGTTATGAATTGTATTTTTCTTAAGCCACTTTTTCAAAATTCTTTTTAATTCAGAGTATAATTTTCTCTCTCCTTTTGAGAAGTTCAATGCTGTAACCCATTCAGGAGTCACATTGATATTTATGACTGTTATTTTCAATAAATGTCTGTGTAAAAAGCTTCTCAATCCAACTAAGAAGGGGTTCCAAAATAAATTCTGATTCATTTGATCAGATTTGGGGAAATGAGTTGAAAATTTTTCAGCACATTTTTGGAGAGTAAGTGGAAAATTGATCAGTTATGAGAGACAAACGACTCTGGATTGAATTTTTATTGCTTTTCACTAAACAAGCAACTACATTGTCATCTCAAACCTTTTGCTTACCCCTGAGGCAAATATCTAACTATGGACTTAAAAAAAAAAAAACTATTTTAAGCAAAAATTGTTTGATTTTCATGAAATAGTGACTTTTGTCTTTCCTATGTAATTTAGATGTTGATTAACATTCATTGCTGTAATGTCTGGGATGGAGTTGCTCAATCCTCACTTTTTAATAGTTCAAAATTGTTTGTGTGATCTTGTGGGAGAAGACCTATTCTTAACTCACTTTCTATTTCAGAGGAACTCTATATCTTCAGTTCCACGAGTTCAGATTTTTACTGCTAGAACACTCTACATTACTTTCATGAATCTGAATCACCTCTTTTGTTCCAAATGTAAAAAGGAAGTACAACTCGGAAAGCTTTTCTCAGAGAACTGCCACTTTGTGGAATAAACTCCCGCGTGGGTGCTTCCTTGAACATTACAATCTTAGCCTTTCACATCAAGGGTCAATTGTTATCTTTCTTCCTTATTATCATAATATTAACTTTATACAACATCATTTCATTCATATCACATACCTTATTCATCATTACCATTTTAACAGCAACGCTCTTCCTCGAGTGGCTCTTGAGCTGTTTAAATGCATTCTCATATTAAAAAGAGCATGCAACTGTAAATTAGCTTATTTGTGTGATGTATGGCTTTATTTCTGTACATGTGCGTGCATGAGAGGGTGATATTATCTCTTCCAAAGATTATTAGCCTGGTATAAGAGAGGGTGTCCTATGATAGAAAATTATAAAATGGGTTGTTTAAATTAAATGAAAAGATGCAAGATCAATTTTCTATTGTGATTCCGATCTGTACAAATCTTCTCGATGCAACTGAAAGTGAAATGATGCACGGTTGTTGCAACTGCTGCTGCTGCTACACATTGTGTTGCATTTAGTGCACACATTCCCCATTGTAGTTCTTTGTGATCTCTTTAACAATAACAATGTGTGCATTTGCTTCTCGTCTTTAGAGTGCTATAGATGATCTGCAGTTGAGCCATTCTTTTGTCAATGTTGGAAAAGAGATCATATTAATATAACAGAGCTTATTATGTTTTGGATTAGTGTTTGAATATCTAATCCTATTTCAGTAGAGCTAATAATGTGTGAATGATATTTCTGCATTTGCTATGAAAAACTAGAAAAGATAAAGACAAAATAGCTGCAATAATTCTCAAAGAATTTGGGTCTTAGCATTTGGACGAGTCAAAATACTTAAATTAGAATTTTACAAGGTTAATGATGTAAATGCCCTTTTATATTCAGAGATAGGTTCAAACAAATTTTTATTTATTTGTGATATTTATTAAAAAGGATTTCTCAGTTGTGAGGATTTGTTTCACTAAATCTGTGTATGTGATATAAAGACAGAAATTTCATTTTGGTATCCATTGTGGCGTGTTGTCTTATGCTCTGTGCTCAAGTAAAATTACTTGATTGATTACTGTTGGTGGAAAAACACTATAACTTAAGATGTGTTTAGCTTGCCTTTTCAATTTGAACTGAACATCATTTGGTTTACTGTCCAGTTTTATTTAAACTGACTGATTGATACCTTTTATTCAAAGCCAAAAAATATTTTAAGAAAGTACAATTTTTTTTTTTTTTTTGAGATAATCATGATTTACTGATACAAATCCTTCTAATCAATTGATAACTGGTGGAGGTGGGGATGTGGCTTCATACCCTCCTCAAGCATGGCACCAAACCCATTCAGAAATATCTAAACTTTCAGCTGTATACAACCATTTTCTAAGATCAATGGTTAAAAATGGTTTTCAGCGAGTGTAGCCTATGGACCTTGCCGAAGACCATCTGTTGTAACCTAGGGAAGGTTACTGAATAGAATAATCAAATGAAGGTTGGTAAGGAACAATAATACTTAGGACTAGAACAACACATATAAGATTTGCCAGTGGCATGTAGAAGCAGTCAACTGCTAGAAGTGAGTCAAGTGAATTCCACAATGAATCTCCAACTGCAGGATATCTACCAAGCACCCCATGCAGTCAGATGTAGCACAAGGCTGAATTTAATGTGGGTATCTGAGCCCTTAGGCTTGGCCAAAAATTCTTAGTAGACCCTGTATAAAACAGAGTCGGGTAACTGTTTCCCGAGACAAGACTCTGCCCTTCAACATAGCTTTGTCTGGGGATCCTCTCTGCCCAGAGGCAGAGAGTGTGACCAGCACAGCTGGAGACAAATCTCCAACTGCAGACCAACATACAGTATTTACTACTGTATTTATGTGAATGGAACATACCGATTATCATCCATAAGTATGCTACAACACCATCCTTCTTTGAACCTTGTGGACAGGATCACAAAAAACTGTACCAAATCAAAGAAACCACATCATTTGAGGACTTTCAACAGTAGAAACAACTAAAATGGTCATCACATGTAACTCAAAGAGAAAATAATGACCTAATCAAGATGTTAACAGTCCACAATAATTCAAATAAAAGGTTAGGAAGGAAACCTCAGTACTGGAAAGAGTGATAACAGCTACTGAACTTGAATAACCAGTACTTGAAAATTTATTTTAAGAGAAAGATTTTATAAATTTCAATTGATAGCAGCACTGGCCAAATGTTCCCTTATAAGGAAACAGCTAATATTACCATTACAAGACTTTGTCAATTATTACCAGTAAGTGATTATATGTGCAGCCCTGGCCACTCATTTATTCGCAGGACTTACATTCTTATCTATGATGTATGAGAAACTGCTTTTTACCACCGAGGTGGGTGTTTATATATCTGTACCATGCTGCTCTTTTTCATGTGTGCATCCTAGGTGTAGCTGGGCCGAGCATGTGAGTCTGCACTCAATAGCCAAAAGGTCATATGTCAGGTCAATCCTGTACCCAGCTTCTCTAAAGACACTGAATGCAATGTCTATTCTGGCATGATCTGGGGCAAGACACATCCTTCAGTATGATCCACTCTGTCCTAAAGTCTTTGTTTGTTTGTGTTTAAAATTGTTTTTATTGACCATCTTAAACTTACTCATGTTAAGATATCAGTCAGGCCAAAGATACAAACATTGAATAATGAACAGCAAAAACAATGATCAGCTAAGTGATTGCTTTCTATCTTCCAAGTAATTTGCATTTGTGGATAATATTTATGGCCGACACAAACACAAACATCATGTTTCCAAACCAAAACCTGAATAATCAGCTTTATGGTTTATATTAGCTGAAATGTAAATGTTTAATAAAAATATATTGAGAAATATTGTCTGATTGATAAAGGATGGAATTGGTGAGTGAACTGACAAGATCAAATACAGCAACACTTTGTAAACATTGACATTAGAGGAATGAAGCAGTATGGCTCAGTGTTTAATGGTAATATTTTCTCTTACACATAGAGAAAAAGAAGACGCACTTTTGAGCAATAAACCACCAAGCTGAAAGTCTTGCCGTGAGCTAATGATTATATTGTAGAGTAGAACGCAGTGTATTTCATGCTTTTCCCTACTACTGTGAGAATGGACTGCTCCTACTTATAAATATGGTAAGTAGCCACATTAGAGTAGGATTTGAGGAGTAGTTGATTTACTCAAGTTTATCCATTCTATCTATGAGTATTTGATAAACCTCTTCTTTGTTTCTTCTAACTAGTTTTCTTTTCCTTTGATGCTCTAGCAGGCTAACCTAACAGACTATTACTACAATGTAATGGGTTCAATCCTCACTCAAAGCTCCACACTTATGGCTTTGTGCCATACCTAGCTACACCAAGTTTAGTAAATAGGAAAACTGATTTTTTGGGGGGGTTTGTTTAGGGACATATTGACTTCTTATGGGTCATTTAATGCCAAAATTTAATTTTCTTGGAAGCATTAGTAATTTCACTTACAAAAATGGTGGTAATTTTTTTATTTTTTTTTTACTATGAGAATGTATTGCTAGTATTTTTACTATAAAAATCTGTTTCTAGATTTTGATAGTGTTTCGGCTTTCAGTTTGAAGGTTAACATTTGCCTATATCTGGGACCCTAACAGGTACTACCACCCCAGGTCAGGGTGGACCTGGGAACAACTACTCAAAAGCTCCCAATCAGAGGCCTTGCCTCTGGATGTAGTTTATAATCATACACAGGACGTAAGAAAATTGATGGAAGATTAAGAATTGCCTTCTCTAGTAAAATGTGGTTATAAGCACACAAAAACTGTATCTGGCTTGCTTGGTTGTATGTCCTTAGTGAGATGCTTATGTTTTAGAAACAATTCTATCCGATACAACAAAAAGAAAAAGAGCCTTTATGGACTGGGATACAAAGTTAAACACATAAGGGACTTTTGTGAGTTGACAGCAATTGTATCATTGACAAAAAGTACAGTGCCACTGAGCAATAAAAAAATATCTCCATGACAAACGGCTAAAATACGAGCAAATGTGTGACATCTCAGAAATCTTATGAAATGCACATGTAGACAAGTGATGACAGCCAAGAGGAAGCAGTTTGAGAAAGAAAGGAATTGTGACAAGAAACAATCATGTTGAAATGCCAATTCCCTTGAGAGAGAGAATTGATGAGGTGGTATAATGGAAAGGTGGTTGAGTAGGTGAGAAGGTTTAAAGGTATCTGAAAATGGAAGTTAGCTGCCACATCAACCAAAATGGGTTAGACACCTTGACTGGAGAGCATAACAAGCAAAAACTGAATCTCAGTCAGCATTTCTTTTTTAGTATAAAAAATAAATGAATAAAAGCAGTCATTCAAAGTTTCTCCTTGTATATCCACACATTCCTTGCAAAGGTTTTCTTTTATGTGCGCATTTTGGGACATGGGTGATCATGACTCTCCACAAGTTTCTATCTCTTGAAACCCCTAGCAATGTTTGACCCTTTACTATCCTTGTTCATTTTCTGCCATCTATTTACATAAGCTTGTTAAATATGTTACTCATTGCTTCCTCCCCTTTTTTTAATCCTTTCACCCCCAAGCAAGGTGATAAAGCCACTAAGATAAAAGAGGTTACTGAGAGTGAAGGAAACAGAGCACAATAACGGAACAGGATTCAAGGAGACAAAAGATGTCGATTGACATTGCATTTAAATTTTTGAAAATCATAGCTGACAGAAAAACAGGAAGTTGAAAAGAATTTCCCCAAGCTAGAAGTGCAATGGAACAAATGAATAGAATTCATCATTACAACAAGCAATCTCAACATTGAAATTATAAAACATAGCTGCCATATTCTATGAGTATCAGATTATCCCTGCTCTATTTCCTCAGAAATTTCAACTGTCTCTTTCTAACCCTAAGCAAAAGTGTCCATTCTGTTTCCATTTTCATTAAAGCTTCCTCATTGATCACATGCTCCATCCAAGGCATTCTCCATACCTCTGTTACCTGAAGTCTCCTCTTCAGCTGTGAGGAAATTGTCCAGCCTTCACTGTCATATAGGAGAAGGGATATTACATAGACATTCAGGACTCTCTTGTTTCCATGAAATTTTCCTTTTATTGTGCTTAGTTCCTGGAAGGCTTCTTTCATTATTCCAGTGTTGCTTTAAGTTAATGCGTCACCTTTTCCATCATTTTTTAATATTTCCCCAGATACTTACATTACTGTACTTGCTTATTTCTCCAATTTATGGCTTGAATCTTGAGTTTTTTTCTCTTGCTGACAAACATATATTCCATTTTCTTACAATTGACGGCTTGTCCTTTAGAATATGTACAAAATAAATAAATAAAAATAACCTAACATGGCTTAGATGCTCTTCTTCCACTGATTTCTGCAGAGAGCTTTTGGCATAATTCCTACCAGAATTATAAATTATGATATGGTATTCTTTCGATATGTACAAGCTGCATAATGGATATTGGCACAGAAAATGAAACCAGTGAACTGAGTTCAAATCCCAGACTATTCAGCTGCATTCACTTCCAGACAAATACTCTTGAAATAAATTAAATCCATCTCTTCTCTCTCTACAACAGCTGTAGGTTAAATAAATAGCAAATAGACTGGATTCTATAGCCTTGATTGGCATCCAGACTAAAAAAGGAAAACTTTGAATTCTAAACTGTAAGTGGGACGACACCATCTTTCCCAAGAATTCATAACAATTCACAGATAATGACAAAAAAACAATCTGAGGAGAGGTACAATCACCTAATATCCTTAAGGGACACAGAATAAAAAAAAAATTCTAGATTAAATTCTGAACAGTGAACTTGAAATAAAAAATCTTTTTGAGAAAGGTACTGTGGTGTTTCTTGAAGAAAACAGTCTGTTGTTCCAATTTCATGCAAGAACAAAAATGGTTAACTGTCACATAAGGAAACTAAACTCATAAATCCTAAAACAAACTGAACAGCAAAACACTTATCCATTAAGTGACTTCTGACACAGACTGATTTTGTTTTTTGATGCATTTATTTTGATCAAGAGTTCAAAAGCACAAAGCAAAATTTTCTAATATGAAAAGTTCAGACTAAAGTGAAAATGACTATGTCATTGCTTAGGTATAAAACAGGACATTGTCTTTCTATTTCCCCTTGATCTACCACATTTCTGTCTGAATTTCTGGGATGACTTTGCTTGGTAATTGCAAGTTCAATTCCTTGAGCCAGGCAGTACAAACTTGGAAACAAGGTGATCAATAAATGAGCACTATTAAATAGAAAAAAGATGAGTTATTCTTAGATATGGACAGTAGAATGAGAACAACCTACCTCTGTAGATTAAATAAAAGGTTCAGATTGAAATTCCTTGAAGGTTACCCAGACTAACAAGTACCTGATGAAGGCAGGAGGGCACAATGTTTTGATAACAACAAAGAAGTGTACATGTAAATAATGTACTACCACAATACGTTTCTACATTATTGCACTGACTAATCAGGGACAATTTCAACTGTTACTGTGTGTGAAGTTGTAAATGAGTGGGTTCAAAATCGAGAACTAGGTTCTTTTTAGGTTATTTTTTTTCAAGACAAACTGTTACTGTTAAGTCATTCTTATCATAAATGAGTTCGACAGGTGCTGTACTTTATTCAAGAGTGGTTATAGAGCAAGAGTGTTTAAGTCCTTCAGGAAATATAACACATAAGAGGTCATATTTCCTTTTCCTCTTAGCATTTGGTGAAATTATGGGAATATATCAAAACTGAGAATTGGAGGTGAGTTTTATATCCCAGTTTTATATTTCAGATCCTTTTCAATATGTGAACTATCATAGCTCTCCAAACTTCCTATGCATTGCATCTCAAAGCAATGATTCCCCCCCCCATCACTATCATTCTCTGTATCTGTTCTATTTACACAAGTTTGTTAAATAGGTTACTCAAAGTTTCCCCTTAGCCCCTTTTGCTTTCAATATGTCTTGTGAGTTTCAAATTCTCCAAGCCCTCTTTCTTCATTATGTGCCCCTGAAATTTAAACTGGTTCTTTCTGAATGTAAAAAAAAGTTTTTTTGTTCTCATTTTCCTTAAAACTTGTAAAATTTATTATTTCAGATACTTTGTATAAAAAATAAACTGTTCTTATGATTATACAATTAGTCATCTCTGTTCAGTTCCCAAGTAAAATAAATCCATTAATTTTTTTTAGAAACTGCTTTGTTTACATTTTAGATACAAAACTGAGCATTTATGAACCTTTCAAGAAAATCATCTTCGTGACAGAGGTTGTCTTTCCTAAAAAGAAGGGAAAATAGAACCTTGCTTGCTGTGATGTTCCTTGTGTAAGACAAGCTAGATCAAACATTGTTAAAATTATTGACTGATAGAGACACATTTAAAACTGAACTTGAAAAGAGATCATAGATTATTAAAAGAGATATGAGAATGAAAAACAATATGCAAGCAAGGTAAATCAGTAGGAAGTAATAAAACAGCTGCAAGTAATGTTAAAGTTAAAAGAGTAGAAAAATAATAAAATCAATGGTTGAAAGATCGATGACGGTTATAGAATGTCAAAGTGTCCATATTAATATGTAAAATAATAATTTATTCAGCTATATGAGATACTGTGTTAATCAAATATGTTTCTATGGCCATTATATTTTGGATTTATTTATAAATAAAAACTAAATTGTACTTACAATGTTTGCTTAACAAAACCTGACACCTCTAAAATAAGTTATCAGTATTTTTAATGAGGATAGATATTATATGCTGAAACTCATGATATATCAATCATATAAATGCAAGTACATCTTGAAAATTTTACTGATGTTTGTTTGGAAATAGCGATTTTATTGTGAAAATATTGACTCATGTAATAAACTGACTGTATTTTATTAAAACTTAAAACTTTCAAGTGAAATCATGGAAAATAGTTTAACCCACATCTTATGTTTTGCAATTTATGGTCACATTATTTGGCTTTTTGATAGCATAAAAAGAAAGAAAAGATAATCACACAAAATAAAATGTAAATTAAAAATTAAAATCATTACACTTCACAGATAAATAAATGTCTTTTTGTCTGATGGATTGCAATAAAGTTATTGTTGGAATATGAATTTCAATGTTATATGATAAGAGATGTAATAAAAAGAATATTAAATTTGTTCACTATATGAAAAACAGATACTGAAACACAACGGTAAAAAAAAAAAAATACACTCTGCAAAATCGAATGGCAATAAATCCATATTTTCAATATTCAAAATTCCAAGCAAATAGATGGCCTTGTGTGGTATTCAGGTTCTATTTTATTTTATTTTATTTTTTTGTAATATAAGAGATGAAAGCTAACAGGCTGAGGGAGCAACCATCTGCTGTGCTGACAGTAACACCTTCTTTGAGTTAATGAACAAAAATTGTTTTCAAAGTAAAACCAGAAAAACATCAAAGAATAACTGAGGCCTGTGGGTTAGCTGTCCACTGGGTAATAATAATGGCTACACATCAAATAAATATATAACCCCAATATAGAATTTCCACCTTCTACAGGGTGCCCCACAAAAAACAGGAAATTTGACACAGTTTATTTAAATGTTGGAATTTTTGTTACAGTTATTTGAAACAAAAGCAAAGGATAGGAATTCAGTCGCTTAAAACAGAACAAAAACACAAATGTTAAATGTGGTGTTCAAACTAAAAATTTTAATTTTTTTTTATATGTCAGTTAATTTTATTTTCATCATAAAGTAAATCTAAAATTTTCTGTTTTCTTGTGGGGTACCCTGTGTAAAAGAATGAGCCAAGACTTAATAACATCAACTATGAACACACTTCCACAATACATACACAAAAAAATCTACACATTCAGTTAAATATAAAAAAAAATTAATAAAAAAGTCTTTGATAATGGTTAAAAGACTAACTGAAAGTGCCTGGACATAATGAACATTCAGACAATTTGCTACAGTTTATGTCCAGAAAGGAAAAAACATACAAACACAAGAAAAATTAATAAATAAAAAGCCTAACCACAGTACATTGTCAGTCGTTTTTAATGAAACCTGTATGAAAGAGAGATTGCTGCCAAAATCTACAATTATACAATGTGTTCTTACAAAAAACAGAGAATTTGATACAGTTTATTTAATTGTTGGAATTTTTGTTAGTTACTTGAAACAAAAGCAAAGAATAGGAATTCAGTAGCTTAAAACATAACAAAACCACATGTTAGATATGTTGTTCAAACTAAAAATTTTAATTTTTTTTATGTTAGTTAATTTTTTGTTTTCATCATATAATTTTTTTTTCCGTAAATTTTCTTGTTTTTTCCTGTAGTCTTAACAAAAATAATTCTGTTTTGTTATGAATTAGCAAGAGTTTAAAATGACCAAAGAAATAAAAAACTTGCATTCATCAGGATCTGGTCTTTTTTCATCATACAAACTGGATAGTTCACAACTTGATCTACAAGACAAGGCCTTATTTTTTAATTGATTTAACCAATTCCAAATTGTCAATGTAACTGAGAGTAATGTTTGAAATTGCTAATTTTAAAAGTTCAATTTTCACTGCAGCTCAACTGAAATGTATTAACTGCTTTTTGAATCAAGTTAAAAATAACTGATGATTGAACTGAAAGACTGATTTGTTCAGAGCTTGAAGTATTTCAAAAATAGAAATAAAGAAATATTTCTCAAGAAATGAGTCCTTTTTTTCTTTCATAGAGTATTATCCAGCTGATGATTGCTAAAGAATGGATTGATTGGAAAGTTATAAAAATATCAAAGCACAATGAGTCCAACAGTCAGTTATGTGCTATACATGGTACACACTTAGGCAATCATGTATCTTTTGATACATGACTGACAAGGTTGCCATATCATTCTGCAGTAGACCAATTGCCATCCAAAGCTATAGAACCTGGTCTGCCCAGCTATTTACACATAGCTATTAAAGAGAAGAGGATTCATACCTTTCCCATGGGTATTAGCACATAAGTGAATGTAATGGATTCGAGCAGAATTTGAACTCGGCTCTCCGATTCCTCAGTTCGAGTTGCTATCCATTACTCCACCTTCGCAAATTATAAGTAAATAAAATTCATTGTATGTATTTTTTTAAATAGTAAATTTCAACCAATAGAAATTTCAAGAGCCACTCAAGATAGAGGAGGACAATGGAAATAATAATGATGAATGAAGTGCAAAATGAATAGAATAATTTAGTAGAAAATGGAGGTTATTAAAGAGGAAAGATGATGATTGACCTTAGACTTGAAGGGATTAAGATGAAAGTGTCCAAGGAAACAACCACATGGGAATGTACCACAAAGTAATAGTTCTCAGGAGGGGAGGGGAGGAGGCTATATGAGTACGTTTCTTCTTGAATCAGTAGAACTAAAGAATGGAGAGCTCATCGGAACATTTGTCATGGAAATAGCAACAGAGCTGGCAATTTTGCATCAGTGAGAAAGTGGTTGCAGAGTTAGATGTAGGCATATGATAAAGAAATTTTCTTACAATTTATGTTTTCCATTTTAAACCAAAAAAGAAAAATAAATTACTTTATGAAAAAAAAAACAAAAAACAAAAAAAACACTGACTTTATTATTTCACTAAAACTATCCCAGAAACAGATTCTCAGAAAAAAATGCACCAAAAGAGTTCAAAATGATTTTTTTTTAAATCATATAGTTATTTAATGACTAAAAGGTAAATAGAATCTATTTGAAAGTGACAAATTTGTCATTAAAAATTACAGTCGGTGACTTAGGATGTGAATGACCTTTTAAACAATGCCCCCCAAAACTATATTTTTTATCTTATTTTTCAGCCTAATCATAAAATGTTTAGTGCTCTCTTAAAAAAAAAAAATTATGAAATTATGTTCTTTTTGCCTTAGTAAGTATAAGATTTTCCAAGCCCTCTTCCCTCATCATGTGCCCTAGAACTTTCAACTATCTCTTCCTAGTGTTAAGTATGAGTTTCCATTTTTTTCTAAAACTTTTTGTCATTGCACACATGTTCAGTCCATGGTATCCTCAGCATCTTTCTGTAGAAGGTTTTTGTTGCTTCAAGTCTCTTCTTCTTTGAGGAGTTTGTCCAGCATTCACAGCCATGTACCACATGACAATTCAGCAATCTTTTCTTTGTTTCTAGCAAGATTTTTCTGTTTCTTAATATTCTGGCTTTTGGAATGCATCTTTGGCTATCCCAATGCACTTTTGGATTTCAGTGTTGCACTTTCTGTCCTCTGTTAAAACATTTTCAGATATTTAAATTTTTGTGCTTGATTGATTTTGGTATCTCCAATTTGTAATTTGCTTTTTGGTCTCATCCATTTCCTAACAACCATGCATTCTGTCTTCTTACAGTTAATGTTTAGTCCTTGCTTCTTGTTTTTCTTCACTACCATCTGTAGGAGTTCTTGTATTTTTTCCCCCGTATCTGCTATCAACACTGTGTCATTGGCATATCTTATGTTGTTAAGATTGTGGCTGCTAATAATGAATCCTGGTAGGATTTCTAATTCTCTTAGAATTGCCTCACTGTAAAGGTTGAATAAGTTCAATGAAAAGACACCAGTTTCTATTTTTGTATAACTACTGTACTCATTTTCTATCCATATACAAATGTTTTGCTGCCACTATAGGTTCTTGATTATTCTAATATCCTTCCCAAATATGTCATGGTTATTAAGCAGTTCTAACAGTTCTCTGCAACATACTTTATCTGCACAATCTATAAAGCACTTGGTACACACACTACTGCCTTTGTATTGATCTTTCTGATATCATTCTGAGCATAAATATTGCATTGCTTGTATCTGTTTTTAACAAACCTGCACTGTTCTTGTCCTATTTCTAATTCTGCTATGTGCTCTATTCATTCATGGCAAACAATTTCAGCAATAGTTTTTCAAAGTATTACAAAACAGAAAAAATGTTAGAAACAAAGAAAAACGTACTGAACTGTTGTGTAATATCAGTTCCCTTATATGGAAGTTGAAATTTCTAGAGCACATCATGATGAAAGCGGGATTGGAAAAAAGGTTGACGGTAAGAGAGACAGGCCGCTTGAGTGGATGGATGGCAGGTAGGGTTTGGAAGAGATGGCGAAAAGGACAAAATTTATTGAGAGCTACTAAGAATAGGAAGTTGTGGAAAGCTATGATCCTTACAGATAAAGAAGAGACTTAAAGCAACAGAAATGTAGTTCTACAGAAGTATACTGAGAATTCCATGGACCAAACATGTGAGGAATGACAAAGTTCTATCGACAATGGAAACAAAAAGGAACCTTATACTTAAAATCAGAAAGAGACAGTTGAAATTTCTAGGGCACATAATGAGGAAAGCGGGCTTGGAAAATTTGATACTCCTTGGACAGGTTGAAGGTAAGAGAGACAAAGAAAAACAATGCATAACCTACCAGGTGCACTTGAGTGGATGGATGGCAGTATAGGGTTTGAGAGAGAAGGTGCAAAGACAAAATTTATTGAGAGTTACTAAGGATAGGAAGTTATGGAGAACCATGATCATCAACGTCCTGAAGAATAATGAAAAAAAGGTCTTTATTTTGAGGAATTTTAACTCGAATCACTAACTGCCAGCAGAAAATCCTTTCTACTTGAAAAATGAAGGAATAAGTCAACTTTGATCAATCTCAAATTTGATGTTTAGCTCCTAAGTCTTGTGTCCAGACAATTGATTTTGCTACACTCCTACAAATGACCAAGCACCCTCCTTCACTGATATCAACTTCCAGGTAAGTATAAGGGTGTCGGTGGTGAACATCTCTTCCTCTCATTGCTTTTATCAGTTTCTTTCAATATATAACTGGTATTTATTTTACTGATCCAAGATGGCAATATCAAGTCCACCTTGATGAGATTCAAATTCATTAATGTCTGGTTCTAATCCCAACAATTTTTTTTTTTTTTTAATTTTTTAAAAAATGTACAGAACTTCCAATCAACTTTCCTCTTTTCCCAAATATTGTAAGATTTTCACATAATAGAATTGTAAGATAAAAAAAAGAAAGAAATGAAAAAAACTTTATAATCATTCAATGCTGCAGCATCTATAAAGTTAATACACTAGTTAATCAGGAGTTGAAAGATATTTCTTTACTTAATGTTATCAAGGCTTGCAAATGTTGTTTGAAATTGGGGAGCTACCTTGCCTTAAGGTAATAAAGAGACTCATTCAAATAATTAATTAAACATTTCTTCTATGTGCCATATACCTTAAGAACCTAGTCCATCATGGCTCTCCACAACTTCCTGTCCTTTTTAGCTCTTAGTACAGCTTGTCCTTTTGCTATCTCTCCTAATCCCTATTCTGCCATTCATTTACACAAGCTCATTAGGTAGGTTATTTTCTGCTTTCCTCTGTCCCTCTTGCTTTCAAAGTCCTGTGAGTGTCAAATTCTCCAAGCTCTCTTTTCTCATTATGTGTGAGTAATTTCAACTGTCTCTTCCTGAATCAAAGTATAAGTGTCCTTTTTTGTTCCATTTTCTCTAAAACCTCACTACCACCAATAGGAGGAGGAAGAAATATCAATCATTAAAAAACCTAGAAAACTGGAAAAAGTTTTAAAATGAGACAGATCTTGAATAGTTCTTAGCCAAGAGTAAATTGAAATTAAAAAAAAAAAAAAAAGAAGAAATAAATCTGATGTTTGGTCATATTTAGGGAAGTCGGTCAGACTGAGAACTTTTCAGCAGCACTCCCTCATATTATAATTTTTTTTTCTCAGGTACATTTCATTTTTATAGATTGTCATAATCAATATCAAGATCTCTTCACACAAAATCAATAACTTTTTAAGTTTTTTTCTCAAAGATCACATCTGCTACATATTTTAAAAAAATATCTTCCAGTAAATCACAATGGTTTATATTTAATACAATGGCTTACATTTTACATATTTTTTAAATGTCCACTAGAACAGATGAAAAAGGCTTTAGATATGATTCGGAAGAATTTGCTGATTAATCATCTGTATAATATCCAAAGTCTATTTGTAGATTTTGCTTGTAATATGTCTACCTTTTTTTGCTGGCATTGCCGATGCCAGTACTTTATTATGGTGGCCTGTTCCAAGATTTTTACAAAACCGACAGGTAAAAATAGCAGTATATAACAATATTAATTGAAAGGGGGAAAAAAAAAATAAAAAGATTTCTAAACAGCATAAGAGCTGAACAAGATTTTTTTTTTTTTTTTTTTTTTAAATAATGTTCGTTTTGTATAAGGGCCAAGAGCCAAGGTAGAGGGTTATAGAGTAAGATGCACAATTTATGGGGCAATTTGAGTAAGATAGTGGTTAACCAAAGACTTGAACAGTTCTCAGCCTGACCAACCAATATAACAATATTAATTGAAGAAAAACAAAAACTAAAAAGATTTCTAAACAGCATAAGAGCTGAACAAAATTTTGTTTTTAAATAATGTTCACTTTGTACAAGGCACAAGAGCCAAGATAGAGGGTAATAGAGTAATAAGTAAGTGGTTGACCCTAAACTTGAACAGGTTAAAATTCTTGGGAGCCTATTTCACAAAGAAGCGATTCAGAAGAATCTGCTCGAGTGGAACTTGCATCTCACCAATGGAATACAAATGTAATGAGGGTGATTCACTACAATGGGCGTGGCATAGTGTGTCTTAGCTTTGAAGCTTAGAACTGGTGTAACTACTGTCATGTTTAATGGCTTTGGTAAATCTGTAGTAATAATAATATAGTGCTCCATATTGGCTAATGTAAAGTAATATGTAAATGGAGATGCCAGTCACAAAAAAACATTTTTCAAGATTCACTTTGTTACAAAGAGTGAAAATAAGAAAGAAATTTTGATGGATTTTGACTTTCATCTTGTGAATCAGTTTCCAATGTTTGACGACCTTGCCAGGAGCAAAAAATCAATCAAAGCAAAAATAAATTAAGCATATGACACAGTTGTGATTCTAATTCAGATTCATATACGACAGGTGCTGAAAAGTTCTCAGCTGGACCAACTTCCCAAAATCCTATGTTTCCTAAGTTAGGATGAATATATATATATATATATATATATATATATATATCTCCACAGCTCCACAGATTGGAACCTATGAGTGTGTGTACATATATATATATATATATATATATATATATATATATATATATATATATATATACACAGGTTTGTATAGGTTCTTATGTATGAAGATATACAATGCTGTCCAATAAAAGTGATGCACCTGATTTTGTTTTTTTTCTTAAAAATTTTTTCACCTATTGTTTTTGGGGTCAAACTAATTTTTAATTTTACTAATATAAAGACCCCTTCCCGCCCACCTAGTAAAAATTTTTACTCACCCTAAGGTATTCTATTGATAATTATAATTTTGGATATAAATGAGATTTAGAGAAAAACTGTGCAAAAAAAAGTAACTCACTTATTTCCTGCAACTAGTAATCAATAGAAACATAACCAAACAGCTTTAAATAAAGAATAATAGAGGTATAATTTATTTATAATAGGTAATATAGTTCAAAATATTTAATAATCTATAGGTCCTCCTTTATTTTGAACAACCCGTTTTGGCATTGACTTGATTAGGTTCTGGCAAATCTCATCTCCAAGCATTGAATTCCATTCGGATATGAAATTCACAATCAAAATCTCTTTTTTGCTCAACTGCTTTCTCGAGAGCCTGTACTTTATAATGCTCCATAAGTTCTATAGGGTTGAGGTCAGGAGATTGGGGCGGCCATGTCATAACACTCACCTGCTTCTCGTCAAAGTATTCCTTTATCAATTTTGATTTGTGACAGGGAGCATTATCCTGCATAAAAATGAGCTTAGTGGGGTCGATTTGCACCCTTTCAGCAGAAGGGAGCAGACAAGACTCTAAAATTCTCTTGTACTGCTCGCTCCTGAGGGTCTTTTCAATAGGTTTTAAGAAACCAGTTCCATGAAAAGAAAAGCATCCCCAGAACATTATACTGAACGGATGCTTGACAGTACTTACTGCTAAATTCAAAGAGCTTTCAAAGCTTCTTCTTCGGATTTTAGATTGCTTATCCTTTGAATTTAGCTCAACTTTCGTTTCATCAGAGAAGAGAACATTTAGTAAAAAAATCAGGTAAGTTACTTTTATCGAACAGCACTGTGTGTGTGTGTGTGTGTATATATATATATATATATATATATTTTGGCAACATGCTTTTGTTAAGACATGTTTCATTGAATAATTTAGACAAGCTTTTTCTACTTATTTTCACATGGATCCTTTCTTATTCATGGACAAGATTCTTAGTATCCTTATTAAAGGAAGAGAGAAAATCACCATGTTGATACATATTTTATTCAGAGTACTTTTGGCATAGTACTCATCAGAGTGTTGTTTATTTCAAGACAAATATTGTAGTGTTTATCATTTTCAAAGGCAAAATTGCTGTGTTCATCTGAAAGTTAAATTTTTTTTACTTATGAATTGAAGAAGGTTGAGTGAGTACTATGAATGGCTTGACTAATGCTTCAGGGAAGGTAACTCAGTATGGTGTTGACAAGAGTTTTTAAGAAATAAGTATTAAAACTATTAATATGAACTTTAAACTATCTGCTGTAAACATTTGTTTAGTATTCATAATTAATTTTATTACAGTCACGATACAATGCAAAAAAACTTTCCTTTTCTGCTGTTGAAGCAGCTGTTCACACGTGACAAGACACTGTTCCACATCTCTCGGCTTCAACTCGGATGGCACCCAATGTCCTTGCTTTTGAATCATTCCTAATGCTTTCAAATTTTTCAAAACTGTGGTGGGATCAACTCCTAATGATTCTGCAAGTTCAGCTTGCATCTAACATAAGTCTTCATGAAGTAATGCCTCTAATTCTTCATCTTTAAACTTTTTCGGTGCACCAGAGTGTCCTTTATCTTCAACATGAAAATCTTTATTTTTGAAGCATCTAAACCAATTTCTGCATGTTGTTTCTGACAGAGCATGGTCGCCATAAGTCTCAACAAGAATTCTGTGTGCTTCTGCTACAGATTTCTTTTGAATAAATTAGTGTAATAAAATTCCCTTTAAATACACTTTCTTTGGTATGAAATTCAACATGTTTAATGCTATGAAAAACAATGTTGTTTACACTTTGGCAAAATGACATACACTGAATTTCAAGCTTGCTTATAGTACTTCCTTATAGATGCAGTACCATCTGAAACTACATGCATGCAGTTCTGGGAATGGCATCTGTTGGAAAACAGCAAGAACTTATTCAAGGTCCTAATAGATATACTAAACTTAGTGTTGTATATAATTAATTTTATTTTTTTAATTTTTTTTACTAAGGTCTGTGAGGGAAATGTTAGTATTTATGTAAATAAAATGTTAAAATGAAAATTTAAAATGTAAAAGAATCTTGTAAAGTTTAAAACAATTTAAGCTATTATTTGGATCTCTATGCCATTTTAAAATTACCCCATCTCCTCAACTCCAAAATAACCTACCTGAAATAGGGTTAAATCCTGTCTGTGTTCCAGGGTCACCACAGCTACACTAACTCTTACTTAGCCAGATGACATATTTGATGTAAAGCTAAACACATTCCCATGATCCGCTGCCTATATTTTGGCATTTTTTACCATGTACTGTATTGTCATATACTTCTGTACCAAGCCAATCAAACTCCATTAAAATAAGAATACAAAAAAAGATCACTATCAAAACCAATAGTTTTTGAGGCGTAAACTAAACACCTGGTCAAATAAAACCTTTCAGAAGAGAAAAACTACATCTTCAAACTTCAATTTAGAATTTTATGACAGACAAGAAGGAACACAGCCAACTCTCATGAATGATTTAATAAATAAAGTCCAGCAGATATATCTTGTGGCATTAAACAAATTGAAGTTATAGCTAATGGATAATCAAATTTTAATTTGCTTGTCTAGATTTTAATCAAATAGTGAATATTTCTGATGAATAGTAAGCAAGTGTCTGGAATTCTTAACATTTAAAAATGCTAGAAGCCATACAAGACTAAATTGATATACACAGTGAGATTTCACTTGAGAGAAAGAAATTTTTCTGTATGATTGGCTAACTTCCTCCTCCACTACCAGATTTCCTTGCTATATATCACAACCCTTAGGACAGCAAAATGAAATAGTGAAAGGGAGTACCTAATATGGTGATCAGTTTTAGGGAGGTATATTCTTCTATGACACATAGGCAACTGTTATTATCTTCATGCTACCAAACTACAAATAGATCAACAGTTGAGCAATCAAGCAATGAAGCCAACAAGACTGAAGAATTAGTTTGCACAGATGAAACTCAATGAAAACAATGAATAGAAACTCAACAATTGACTATGAATTTGTAAAATCCACACAAGATATGTTTAATAACAAATCATAAGAGGTAAACATTCTTTTCTCTGAGTGCTTTGTCATTGAAACTTATTGTTTATAATTGTTCATGCAATGTCAACATTAGTGTTTTCTCTGAAAAATAAAAACAGTATTTACAAGATTTTGAAATATTTTCAATAAACAGTCTTTAATGAAAGACCATCAACATCCTCAACTTTCAGCCCAGATATTTAACTCAATAACACCCACCACCCCAAAAAGGTGTTATAAAGAAAAACCCTATGATACAAGACACTTTTTTAAAAGTATAATACCAGGTTTTTTTCCACTTATAATTAACACCAGATTTTATTTACAAACATTTATACATAATGCTACATTTTTATTTTTTTTTTAATTAAGACTGTCTCTTACAATGTGTTAAGCTTCTGAATTCAAATAATCTATGAACAAAACTGGCAAGTGTTTCACTTTCCTCAAATGTAAGCAACAACTGTGTAAATGTGAGAGTATTCAACTTGCATGGTTATTTACTAGATACATACATTTTTTTGCCACTTCTCATAAAATTGCAAAGAAGACAGTTCATATATACATCCCAATGGTTAAACATGGTGATTATTTTGCCTAAGAGGCACCAACTATTAATCTATTTAATTTTTAAATTCTGTGTGTCATGTATAATAAACTTGTAATTCATTATTCTATAACATAAAAAAAGAAAGTGTGACTTTATATATTGATCAGTCCTGCAGCTTGTTCTCCCCTATGAGATATTCTGAAGTTATGAAGTATTACTTTATGCCAATAAGCAAACATGTCTTTTTTTTTAATAACATGGAACATCTCATTATTAAATAGGAGAAATCCGGCTGCTAATACATTGTTTAATTTTTTATTTTGTGTTTGCTTTCTATTTTTTAATAATTTAAAAAATAGAATTCTTTCTTACATATATCAATAGAGATAAATGTTCAGATAAAAGTCACAGATTACTTATATAAAATAAAAAACTAAAATTACTTAATTATTTTCATTTCTTGACAGTACAGATCAAATATTTTTAATATAGTCTTCATTTAAAAAACAGTTGATTTGAGCTTTTATATATGCAGAGGAACAATTTAGAAAATTATTGAAATTTTGAAAATAAGGTGAAAATGACAAACACCAAAATAAATGAATATCTTTAAATAAAAGCTTAAAAAATATATTTCCTGGAATATTTTGTTTATTTCTAAAATTTCTTCAATCACAGTTAAACAAAAATTTCTATGAAATAAACTAAACAAAACTGTATAACAAATTGATGATTTTTCAGAAACCATTTTTGACAAGCAAAAACTCAAAACATTTTCTTAGATCTACAAAAGTCAGAGAAAAAGCATTTATTTTTTTTCTTTGAATTCTCAAAGTTGCAAATAAAAACAAAAGACATTTAACATGGTTATGATTAAAAGAAAACAATCTAAGACTTTAGTAAAAGCAGGTGGGGGAGAGCAATACAGACAGAGAAGAGCAGGAGTTTAGATTTTAGCAAAAGGAAGGCAGAAAAAATAAAAGAAGAAAAGGAAAATATAAAGGGTAGGAGAAAAGAAAAACAAAAAACAGTGGAAGAACGGAAAACGAAGAAAAGGGGAAGAAAAGGGGAAGAACGGAAAGAGAAGAAAAGGGGAAGAACGGAAAGAGAAGAAAAGGGTAAAACAGAAAGAGAAGAGAAAGAAGAAAAGGTTAAAAATCGAGAGGAAAAAAAAAAATTAAAAACAGACAAGCTACAAAAAAGGTTAAATGAAAAATGAAAGGGAAAAGTGTCTAAAAGGCACGAACCTGTCTTACTTTTGCCTGTTCTTTTGACTTGGTGGCCGGACTGGCCATATGATCCTTTATTTCCTATAAAAAAAAAAGGAAAAAGCAACAAATATCAAAACACAGGAAAACAAAACAAAAAGATGACAACAGTCTGTACATCACTACCCAAAAAATAAAAATTTTAAAAGCACATTAAATTATTGCACCCTAATGAAATAAAAAGGACATTTATTTATTTTCAACCAGGATGAGATTTTTCATCCTGACCTGCAAGATAATTCGATAGCAAATTTTATGCTCCCATTGTAGATGCTAGTTTTATAGTTTAAATTTCAACTAATTCTATTTTATCAATTCAAAATAGCTTCATAGATTTATATTATTTTCAGAAAAATAAAAATAAAATTCATTGGTAATTGATCTTTCAAGCCATACACATTGAACTTGTAAATAATATTTATTTGTAGACAAAAATGTTACTCTTGAATTGAAAGCACATAGAAGACTACTTTTGAAGATAATGGGGGAGGGAGTCAGTATAATATTTCCTAAAAATCCCCACCACCTCCCAATCGCAAAAAAATGTACTCAAAAAATAATAATATGTCCAAAATATTGCAGAAATGAAAATTATATCTGAGAAAAAAAAACAAAAAAAATGTCCAAAATAATTATAAAAATAAAAATATGTCTGAAAAAATTCTGAAAATAAAGATATACCCACAAAAATTGTAAAAATAAATTGTCCCAAAAATCACACAAATAAGAATATGTGAAAAAAACAACACAAAAAATGCCATTAAAAAAAATAAATGTTATGTTAATAAGTTTATAACAATCAAATAATATCCATAGAAAATAACTTGTCATATTTAGTAATGCTACTAAATGAGTATCACCATAAATATAAGAACAAGTGTGTCTAAATTTTCACTTCAGACCATAACACTGAGTGAGAAAGAAACATGTTTATGATTTCTACTAAAAAAAATGAAGTAGAATATCAAAATATCAACAAAAGGTAAATTCTGATGAAATGAAGAGATGAACTGGAAAAATCAACTGTTTTAGAATAAAACTATCTTCAGAGAAAACAAAAATATCTACATTTCATTATATTTAATATTCAAATGTGTGTTTTCAAGACATTTACATAGATCTATTTTTTTTTTTTAATATTTCAGATGTCATTGTTTAATGGTAGAACAAGCGATTTTACTTACAACAATGTAGATTTATCCAATGGTATCAACCGTTTAATTCATTCTTGCCCTCCTCATGCAAAGACATAAAAATTGTTCTTCATTGTTGTGAACAGCCCTTAAGTTGCCATTTATGGCCAATAAACAAAATGAAAAGATGTTTACACGGCTATTACACATCACCAATCACACATTATTTTTGGCTTAAATACAAAAAATGTTTTCCTCCTCATGAAACAATTATTTTTCTCAGAAGATTTTTTAAGAAAAATCAAAGGGAGACAACTTCATTAGATGCACAAACAAAAAAAATACAAGGCGTGAGAAAGTGAGGCACAGAAAGAATGAAAAGAGATAAAATGTAGTGAAAAGTGCACTCCCCTCACACACACACACACATATATATATCTTTGAACAAAAAAAGATATTTGTTCTTTATAAAAAATAGAAACACACAAAATACAAAAAAGTAGATGAAAAACAAAAAAGATGCAATGAAAAACAAAAAGTATACAAAAAAGTACACTGAAAACAAAAAAGTACATATAACCAACAAAAGGAAGTACGCAAATAACCAACAGAAGGAAGTACGCAAATAACCAACAGAAGGAAGTACGCAAATAACCAACAGAAGGAAGTACGCAAATAACCAACAAAAGGAAGTACGCAAATAACAAAAGAAAAGAAGTACGCAAATAACAAAAGAAAAGAAGTGCGCAAATAACAAAAGAAAAGAAGTGCGCAAATAACAAAAGAAAAGAAGTGCGCAAATAACAAAAGAAAAGAAGTACGCAAATAACAAAAGAAAAGAAGTACGCAAATAACAAAAGAAAAGAAGTACGCAAATAACCAAAAAAGACGTACACAAATAACCAAAAAAAGAAGTGCACAAATAACAAAAAAAGGGAGTGCACACACAAAAAAAGAATACACAAAAATGCCAAGGATACAAAAATGTTCATTGTTCCCTTCATCATTTTTTTTAATAACAAACTTAAATAAATTTAAATATTAAATTTTAAATAAATTTGCATCTTTTCTTCATATAAAAAATAATGGATAAATTGGTAAACTTTAAAAAAAATATTCTTGACCAAAGTTTAAGATGTGACAGTTTACAATATGCACATTGAAAGACAATTTAAAAATGGAACAGTTATTGATTTTTGATGCCAGCAAACAAACTTTATCAAAAGATGTTAAAAATACTTTACAATCATCCAAATAATTTTTAAAAAATATCCAAGAAAAGAGACAATGATAAACAAAACTAAAATTGTCATTCTCAATCAAACGGAACAATTTGAAAAATAGATATGAATGAACATACTATCTGATGAAACAATTTCTCTCAACTGTGTCAGATCTCTTCAAGATATGGACAATCATGACTCTTCACAGCATCCCATATTTTATTCCATTCATCTGTACTGTTTCGTTTTTGTTGTATTTGTTCCTCTATTCTTTTGCTGAAACTTTTCAAGTAGGTTACCTCATACTTTTCTCCATTCCTCTTGCCTACAATATACCCCAAAGTGTTAAATTTCCCAAGCTTTTCTTTCCTCATTATCGGTCTAAAAAATTTCAATAATCTCTTTTATTGTTAACAACAGTTTCTTCGTAGTTTCTTGTATCCTTAGAACTTTCTTATTTGTCCCACAATTTGTCCATGCTATTCTCAACATATCATTAGAACTACATCTCATCTGCTGCAAGTCATTTTTTTCATCTATTATGAAATTGTTCTGAGTTTTACTTCCATATAAGAGTACAGGCACTATTTTGCAGTCCAGCACTTTTACTTTATTTCAATTTGTTATTTTTCAGTCACTGAATATCTTATTCAATTTCTAAAAAGTAACTGTCACAATTTCAATGTGCTTCAGATTTATCACATTTTCATTTGTTATTACACTGGTAAGATATTTGAATTTTGGTTTAATTTTGTCATCTCCAATATGTAATTCACATCCTGGGCTGCCCCTTTTGCTTACTAACAAGCATTCTGTCATTAAAACTAATGGTCAGTCCTTTCTTCTTTCTTTCATCAGCTACCTTTACTAATAGTTTTTTTTTCTTTTTTCTTTCCCAAACTGCCATCAACACAGCATCATCAGTATTGTATATGTTGTTAAGATTATGCACACCAATTCTTGGTAGGTCATCTAACTCCATCAAAATCATCTTGCTGCATAGGTTAAATAAATTCATTAAGAAAATATATCTTTGTCACACTCTTTTTGTATGTTAGTGTACTCAATTCATTGATTATTTGAATACACATCATTTGTTCCTAATTCAGATTACTTATATATCTTTTTAATGTGGATAAAACATTAGTAACCATGATAACACATCTTTCCGTGAACACTCGAAACTAAAAAGAACTTGGAAATCTGTTAAGTATGTTGAATCACTCTTGTTTTGATAGCTAAATATGCATTTAGGTAGTCTGCAGTTCAATTACTGAACATCTTGATTGCAATATAAGACACTAAAGTTAAGCAGTTATATCAACCTGGAGCCAATAGAATGATTCAAAGTGGTTTTGACTCTCAAGGTGTGTCAGGTGGCAAGATTTTATGACTAAAAGAAATTCATCTTTACAGTCAATTGTAAAAGCAGGACATATTCTATGGCAGAAAGAACAAGGTAAAGCAGGACAATATATTCATTATTAGTTGTCAAATGGAAAAAAGATTTCAGATGGAAAGCAGATTTGCTGAGGTCGGAAGTAAGCAAACGAGAAAGATAAGATAATGTGAATGTGTGCAATATGTATGCATATGTTATACACAAACATGGGTAATAAAGAGATCGTAAAAGAAGCCAAACTATTTCCCCTGTGATTATTTTGACAAAAAATTCAGTACAAAAGACTGCTTCAACAACATAAGAGATCTGCTGGTTTTAATCCTGTTTTAGGCTTCACGTTCTGACTATTTATATTCCACGTATGATACAAGTGAATGGATGCTTTCAGAGAGCTTATAATTATTTTACATTAAGAAGACAAAGACAAACAATATTAGTGGCGGATGATAATAATTCTATGAAAACATAATAATGCCCCTGAAATGAGAATTAGATTTTTTAATAATGCGCTTGATATGAATGGCAAGGAGAAACAAAGATTAGGTATCATTCATAATAAATTATTAATTAGAAATATCAATGGTGGATTTTATAAATAAAAGATGCTTAAAGTTTCTTAGAAAAAAATATTAAAAGGAAACAAAGTACATTTTCTACCAGGAGCTGATAGCTTAGGGGGAAAGTCTCTGTCTGATGCTAAATCAGTCAGGTTTCAATCCTGGCTTGAGGCAGTCAAATGTCTAACCACACTGATGAGCTGTGATACAGCAAAACAGTTTGTCTGTGGATGACAATATACACCCCCACCCAAAAAATAAAATTCAGTCAAGCACTCTTGAGGGTAAGCGCAAATTTGTAAACAGTGACTGCTACTGCTGATAATGAAAAGCTCCTCTATGAATCGAGAGCACTCACTAGTGTGTTTATTCAAAAATAAATACGTAAAAATTCACCTTCCTCTCTGCCGGGAGTTGATAGTTTAGGGGAAAAATATCCGACTTATGCCAAATCAGTCAGGTTTCAATCCTGGCTTGAGATGTCTAGCCACACTGATGAGCTGTGATACAGTGAAACAGTCTGTCTGTGGATGACAATATATATATATATATATATATATATATATATATATATATATAAAAGTGGACATGGAAGTCAGCACTTAGAGGCGACAGTCTGTTTCATGCTAGTGCAATCGTCAGGCGACTAGTGCTGTTATTTTTCTCGGCTGTTTATATAAGGGCCAGTGGTGCATTATGGGTAGTATATTTTGGCGGGTACTTTTACCGGAAGTCGCTTATTTGTTTATTTATTTATGTCAAATTATTTTGCTTGTTTTTTTGTTTATTTTTTTATTTTTATTTTTTATCTTATATATTTATTTATTTATTCTTTTATTTTGATCGGTGTTTTTGGTTAACGTAGTAAAAATTTGTTTATATAGCTTATTGTTGGTAGTCTATAATGGCCGCCATTTACCGGAAATCGCTTGTTCGCTTATTTATTTGGGTCAAATTGTTTTGCTTATTATTTTTATTTTTATTTGTATAACAGTTATAACTTTCGTCCGTTCTTTTGTTTTGATTTTATTTCGCATATTCTAACAGGTGTGGTTTTGTGATTTGTTTGGAGTAGTTTATTTTGCTTATTTTATTGTTGTTTGTTTATATATTTATTTATTTTTCTATTTTAAGTTACGTAGTAAAAATTTGTTTTCATGTCTACATTTTGAGATTAGCTCGGATCTTTTATTTAATAATTTATTTTGATCTGGGAAGGTAATGATAGCTATTTTTTCCTCCAAGCAAAGTTTGCAAGTTTTTGATAGGTTGTTGTAGGCTGATGATTTTTTCCTTATTTTCCAAGATATTTTTGGTGTGGTGTGTGTTTTGTTTTTTATTTCCCAGATATACTTAGAAAGCATTGTGCTGTTCGCATATTTACTATTTGTGAAAGACATTTTGTGTACATAATTTCTTTGTTTCCATGGTCCTTCGGTTACTCCTATGTATACTTTTTCTTCATTATCTGCTGATTTTGTCGTGGCTTGGTAGATTACGTTGTTTTGTAAACAATTACCGTTTAAGGGACATTCGTTTTTTATTCTGCAGTTGCACGTGGGTTTAATTTGTTCATGTGGTTTGTTAATAATTTTTCTGTTGTGCTTTTTTATTATTTGTGTCATGTTCTCGGTGCAACTGTAGCTGATTTTTACTGTGAAAAACTTGAATATTTTGTGTAGTGTGCTTGAATCTATATTTAACAAAGCCAAGAAAGACTACGAAACAGCCCTAAAAGATAGCGGATTCCCAGCAACACTCACATACTCACCACAGAACACAAAAAAGACCAACAGAAAAAGAAATATCATATGGTTCAACCCACCGTACAGCAAAAACGTAAAAACAAACATAGGAAAAATATTCTTCAAGCTTTTACACAAACACTTCCCGGAATCAAGCACACTACACAAAATATTCAACAAAAACACAGTAAAAATTAGCTACAGTTACAACAACCTATCAAAAACTTGCAAACTTTGCTTGGAGGAAAAAATAGCTATCATTACCTTCCCAGATCAAAATAAATTATTAAATAAAAGATCCGAGCTAATCTCAAAATGTAGACATGAAAACAAATTTTTACTACGTAACTTAAAATAGAAAAATAAATAAATATATAAACAAACAACAATAAAATAAGCAAAATAAACTACTCCAAACAAATCACAAAACCACACCTGTTAGAATATGCGAAATAAAATCAAAACAAAAGAACGGACGAAAGTTATAACTGTTATACAAATAAAAATAAAAATAATAAGCAAAACAATTTGACCCAAATAAATAAGCGAACAAGCAATTTCCGGTAAATGGCGACCATTATAGACTACCAACAATAAGCTATATAAACAAATTTTTACTACGTTAACCAAAAACACCGATCAAAATAAAAGAATAAATAAATAAATATATAAGATAAAAAATAAAAATAAAAATAAAAAAACAAACAAAAAAACAAGCAAAATAATTTGACATAAATAAATAAACAAATAAGCGACTTCTGGTAAAAGTAACCGCCAAAATATACTACCCATAATGCACCACTGACCCTTATATAAACAGCCGAGAAAAATAACAGCACTAGTCGCCTGACGATTGCACTAGCATGAAACAGACTGTCGCCTCTAAGTGCTGACTTCCATGTCCACTTTTATATTTACACACGCTCTATCTCTGATATTGAGCACTTTACCCCATAAATATAGCACACTTTAAGACTATATTTCTGTATATATATATATATATATATATATTATAATTCAGCCAAATGCTGATCATCAGGCATTTAAAATCTGGTCAGTTGTCATAGTTGGCAATTACGTTGAACTACTCCTCTTGCAAGTCTCCACCTGCATGTATAAAATACAGGCAAATAATGGAACTATTATAGATCAAAAGCCTGGAGCCATACTTTGGATTTAATAATTCATAAATTTCAGATGCTCTTTGGTTGAATTAACTCCTTAGTTAGGATATGAAAACTATTTTTAGATAAACAAAGTAACAGGGTGTCTACTGAAATATGGATATCCACTAAAAATAAAGTATGAAGTAACAAAAATGTTAGATTAAAAATAAATCCATTAATTCTTTATAAATTTCTTTGTTTACATTTCAGATACAAGACTGAGCAGATATGGGCTTTCAAGAAAATCTGAATGAGGAGATGTGCATTCCTTAAAAGAGTAAATAGAATCTTGTTGGGCTGTGATGCTCACTGTGAGTGAGCTGCCTAAAGCACACTAGATCAGATGGTGGTTTTTTTTTCCAACAAAGAGGGATGCAGGTTTGAACCCTGGTGGAGGGCACATTTTCTTTTTTAAATTTTCTTGATTGCACAGACTAGCAGACATAACACACATTGTTTAAAAAAGAGGGTATCTACTCAATTATGAGTATCCACTAAAGATAATGTTTGAAATTAATTTATATATATATATATATATATATATTTTAAAGAAAAACAGACCACTTCAAGGCTCCATGTAATAATTTATTTCACCATAGCCTTTTTAAAGGATGTAGGATCATCAGACGACACTTCCAAAAGGTGAAACAAAAAATGAAATGAACATTTACACTTTTGACGGGTAGTATTAAGTTTATGTAATTTAAAAGAGAGGGCAGTTTAAAGAGGGTTTATTTTAATATTTCTATCTATCATACTTAGTATTAGGGGAGGAGGGACCAGACATTGACCTATTTAATCGGTTAACTTAACGCAAGTGATATATTGAAAGGGAAGGGGGAGAAGAGAGAAAAAAAGAAAAAGAAAGAAGGGGGAATATATATATATATATATATATATATATATATATATATATATACACAAACACACAGTGCATTATGGAAGACAAATGAAGCCTTTAAAGCAAGAATGAAAGAAATTTAATTTTGATGAATTGTCTAGCTCAATTATTTTTACTATGAAGAAGAAAGGAACCAACTTTAAAAGAAAATGTTTTCGTCAGAATATGGGACCTTCATTTTGTAATTGGAGCAAAAGACTGTAAAATATTGTAAAGAGATGCAACTGTAACTAAATAACAATGATTCCAATTTACATTCATGAAGGGTCTTCAAAGCCTAAGTCATCAAGTTTGTTCTGTAGTTTGAGAATAAACCAATGCCCAAATATCTGAGTCTTCAGAATAAAGATTATATAAATATCAGCTGCAAGTAGGACAAAGTATCAGATTATAAACAAATTTACTGTAGTCATAAATTACAAACGAATAGTGGAATTTAAACATTTTTTTTTATTACAGTTATTTTATCACTTTATTTGTAAGCAATGGAATGTCAGCAATGGCAACAAAAATGACAGCTACCTGCACATGACATTATATATGCTGAAAGGTTCTCAGCCAAACCAAAATGATCTTTAAAAATGAATTAATTTTGGAAATGGATCAAGCTGATAAGAATTTTGAATACATTTTTTATTTACAAATAAATAATCAGCTAATAATGGCTTTCAAAGTAAAAGTAGCCATCTAATAATGGCTCTCAAGGTAAGCGTAGCCATCTAATAATGGCTCTCAAGGTAAACATAGCCAACTAATAATAGCTTTGAAAATTAATAACAGTTTAAATAAAACTTAGCCATATAATATTTTAAATTTCAAAGTGAACCAAATAGTCATATTTTAAAATTAAGTTTTATTTCATTTTTAATTAAATCTAATTTCAAATGTTTATTGAATTCAAGACATTCAAGTAGAAAGATTAGACAGAAAAGTTAAATAACTTTTTAATATGCCAAAGATCGAAAAAATAAATCATTATTTTGAAAATATTTTATCTTTTTCTTAAATCTTTATTTTTTGCTTTCCAACAAATTCAGGTTTAACTTTTAATGAATAGAATTTCATTTGGATCATTTTTTTTATTTTATTATACAATTAATTTTGTTAGAGAAAAAAAAAAAAAAACTATTTTGTATTTTAATATAAAACTGCATAATTACTGATTAACCAAAACTGACATTCAAGTTCTTTTAATTTAATCCAATCATAATGAAGTTGAAAAAAAGCCAATAGTGGACATTTCTGTTTTTAATTTGAAATGCTAATATCAAGCATGAGGCAGATGACTTGAAAATCAAATCCAAAGTGACTGTTTAAAAATAAGTCCTCTTAAAACAGGACATGTTAATAGAATGGTCATGGAATTAAATCAACAAGAGAGTTTCAGAGAGAACTACACTTGGAAATATATTCCTTAAAGAAAATTCTTTATAACTGGACTAGTTTAGGTTTACAAGTTACAATGAAGTGCCAGAGAAATGTCTTTGTAGGAAATGACAATTTAATAAAACTAAAGTAAGCAACAAAAGGTGAACTTAGCTGCTTCTATACAGGAAACATTTAGTAGTCATTGTATAACAGGGAGGTAACTCCGGTTCAAAGTTTTACTGCATGAGGATTCTTGTTGGGAAATTAAGCATTGAGGAAGAAAAGAAAGAAAGAACAAATTAAAAATAATAATTGGAAGCTATGAGTTTGGAGAAGAGTCTAGGAAGATTTAAACCTGAAACAAACCAAATAGTATTCATTAAGATTTAGTAAAACTAGATCTTTCCCAACCTACCCAGTTGGCTCTGGGTCAGTATAATAAGATTTATGGTCTTCTAAAATTTCACAAAATCAAAATAAGAATTCTTGTTATGCTTATCTAAAATACTATTCAATCCCACAAACATTTATATCTTAGTATATCCAATATTAAGAGCTTTTGAATTAACTCATTCCACAAAAGACCATCTATTTTTAGATGGACTTATGGCCACATCATGTTGCAACACTGTTTCCCTTATAATTATGAAAGTTAAATATCAAGCCTTATCATTACCTTGATGGGTGACCACTTGGGAATACCAGGTGCTGTAAGTTTGGATGTGCAGGTGGTGATAATGGTTTGGAATTGTTAATCAGAGATCCAAGTTCCAATCGGGTTCATTATATTCACTTACACACAAATAAAACTATGAAAAGTTATGAATCCACCTATTCTCCCCCAGCTATAGGTTAATTAATAAATCTTGTATTACTACACAAGTTCTCAAAAACAAAAAAACAAAAATTCTTACAATCTAAAAATATTTTCTGGTTTAAAAAAACCTTCAAACGGTTGAAAAGCCGTCGAAAATGGATCAATAGGTAACAATCCTCTGATGTGACTGCAACCAAGAAATTCACACACAAGATGCCAAAACAAATTACTGCTGAATAGTTTTCTCATCAAAAGATTTTCAACCAGACTCCATAAAAAGATTAATAATTCTGTACTCCTTACGTACTTTTACATTCTTCAATTTGTTTCCTTTAAACCCATTGTTATTTATCAACATGTTTGTTGGCTTGTGCTGTGAAATTGGTTTTCTGGTTTGATTTGTGAAATTGGTTTTCAGCAAAGAAGTTACAATGGTTGTGAGGATTTTACACCTGAAATCTCCACAGAATCACAACCACCACTGGGCAAAAATCACTGTAGAATCTGGTTACATCCCAGCTTGCAGCATGGATGTCAATATGCAATAGTCATAACGATCAAAAACACTGCGAAATGATTTGACACCACGAATACAATTTTGGTAATGCTGAGACAGAGCACAATAGATCAACGAAATGATACAAGATTCATCAGAAGAGAAGGGTAAGATGAGCTATAATTGACTAAACATTTCCAAAATGTTTTCCTGTTTTTAAAACAGTTTTTCATGAAATTAAATTTCTCAAGTCTACTTTTACAACATTTTCTAGTATTGATGAGAGTTTCTTTCCAAACCTTTCCTTTAATGTAACATGGAAAATTAATGCCCTGATTATATCATTAATTTCCCTCCTACTTACATGTGCTACCGATTTTGTTGTTGCTGTTGGAAGTATTCAAATAATGTGTTTTTTGTTATTTGGCAAAGCTCTTAATTTTTAATGACATTTTAAAACCAAGATTATCAAAAGCTGATATTCATTAGATAATAATTTAATGAAGAATGATTCACTTATTTTTTTTAATAATATATTTTCACAAAATACAAATTTTCCTATATTTTTTACCAGGTGTGGAGAAAGTTATTTAGAAGGTAAAATATGACAGTAGACTGTAAATTAAAAAAATTGTTTTTGTTGGAACCTTATCTCACAAAAAGAAAAATGTTAATCATTAACACCTCCAGTGCCAATATTCTCTTGTTGTTGAAAAGAACAAACAATTGCAGATTCACCCTCGCCACACAACCAACTAAACAGCATCATTGGAAATTAGGTATTATTGACAACTGTGTAGAGGACAAAATGAAGAAGAAAAAAGTTCTCCACTGCCTTAACAAAAATCTCCTGAGCCAACCAAGCATAGAAATGAATACAATATGGGAACCAGTAATAAGAAGTGCCAGAGAAAAGTGATAATAACAACAAAATTGCAATATGAGCTCTGGTAAAAACATGTAATGATAACAGCAAAAAATTGCAATATGGGCACTGGTAAAAATGGTTGCTGAAGACATTAGGTTTATAATACCCAGAAATTCATACACAGATGTCCTCAAGGACCAGTGGATAAAGGTGTTGGTTAGATCCAGTAACAAAGTGTGTGAGTTCAATACCCGGTTGTGAAGAACTTTCAGAGGGAAAATTAAACATGGAACAGTCTACCCCAGTGAGCAAAATAAAGGGTTCAGTCCGACATTCCAATGTTGTAATAAATATGGCGACAATAGTCCGAATAATGTAAATAATTTCCAGTGGTGTTACCAAATGCTCACCTGGTAGAATAAACGGTGCTATGTAATATTCAGCTGGCTCACTCTTGATTCCAAGTGAGACCATAAGATGCATACCCTACACATTACATGATGGTATGAAGTGCCATAAGTTACAACTCTTAACTTTGGTGTTTATATAGGGAATCTGGAACAGTGCAGTGTATGTCCAGAACATTGTCCAATCAGTTCCGCTACCATTCCTGTGACAAAAATACAATATAATGTTCCAGCAGGATAATGCCGGCACACATGATGCCTGTAGTAATCAACAAGGTGCAAGGTGTTTGAAAACAACCCTGACTAGTACAACTGCCAGATATGTCCATCATATGTATGCATATAAAATGACACTTGACATATTCATTTAGCCTAAATACAATTCTTGCTGAATTGCATCTACAGGTGCAAGAGACATGGAATAGTGTATAACAAGATTGTATTTCCCATATGTATGAGTGTATGCATGTAAGAATACAGGCCTGTGTGAATGCCCAAGGATATGCAGTGTATTAATATGGGCTGTAAATACTGTTTATTTTGGAACATGTGCACATATTGATCTGTATATGATCATTTACTGTAATTCAACTATATTACTTGTACATTTTATCTTAAGGAAGAGCCACTCAAGGTAGAGAGTTACTGAGTAAGAGGCACAGATTATGAGAATATGTGGGGAAGATAACAGATAACCCTAGATTTGAACAGCTTAATATTGTAGTGATCGAGGAAGCATCCTTTTGGGAGTTGGTCCCACAAAGCAACAGTTCATGAGAAGCTGCTGCTCAAGTGGAACTTACATTTTACCACTCGAACACAAAGAGATTGAGGGTGGTTCACTACAATATGTGCATGGCATGGCAGGTCTTAGTTGTGAAGGTTAGAACTGATGGAACTAAGGAATGTAGTTTGTCTGAGAACTTTCCATTAAAAGAATGATAGAGCTGTGATAGGCTTGCAACTACATCTGTGAGAAGGGGTTTATGGGTTGGAAATAATTTGTCACCCACAAGGATGCAAAGATGCTTTTGGACTATCAAAACTGGAAAGAGGAGACTTATCAGCTCCTGCACATATATCAAAATTTTAGATTTCATTGTAGACTCATTTAATTCCTTTACTTGATGCACATAAGAAAAATAAAAAAAAATGTCAAAGACAAAACATTTCTACGAGATAATACAAAAACTGGATATTATATTAGGGGGTGGTGGGACAATAAAAGTGGGATGAAAAAGAAAAGGCAATATCTTAAACTTGTGATCTTTTGACTAACAATCCCCACAAGATTTGGTGCAATCAGAGATATTGCAGCATCTGAGAGCCTTAGAATGTATTCATGCTAGAGAAGCTGTCACATTCTATCATACAGTAAATAGTTTCTTCAGATTAAAGATATTGTAACCTCCAGCCATTTGGAATAATTTACTCAGCGCCATCAGACATGTCCAAAATCTTCACAAAAGATTCTTGAGATTACTTTCTCTAATCAGAGTAGCAGACTGGAAATGGTGAGTCTAACAGTTCGTACAGGTGATGCTTCATGACATTCTCTTGTGGAAAATCATCAATTACAAAAAGAGATTCTCAAGCTGATACACAATGATCTCATTATCACAGTTCTTGGATTTTTAAAGCACGTATTTTATAAATGGATGTGAAGTTAGCAGTTTTGTTACTTTCTGAACCAATATGAGATAGCACCAGACATCTTCTGAAGAGTATTTTCGTAGAGTTGTATGATACATACTATGACCAGAAATTAACATTTTTTTTTTGCCTCATATTTTTTTTTTGATAAAATTTTAGAAAATTTAAAAGTTAACAGTGAGATCCCTTTTCCCATGTAAATTTATAGTTAATTGATTACCCATATGGAAGCCAAAAGAAATATGCTTATATCACAGGATTTCATGAAATTTACACAATTTTTTTTTAATTGATATATGACAATCTGGAATGTTTAACTGATATCTATTAAAAAAAAAATCCAGATTATGAATTTCCTCCCAAAAAGAAAAAAAATTGGATAAACACTTTGCAGCTGGGTTAAAAAACAGGTATTAAAATTTTTGATCAGTTACCTCGTTTATGTAACTTTATAGATTTTAAAACAATTTTCTAAGCTTTCAAAGAAATTTTACTTCACCCCAAAACTCTCTACCCTGTTAGCAGGGCCAAGAATATACTAACTGCATCCCCTGCAAAGAGAGAAGACACCCTCAATCTCAAATAGGGTATATCTATGAAGTAAATCCTTACAGGTTCAACTGTAAATTACCATTATTTACCTATCCCCAAACCAAGTAAATACTTACAAACTCCACTATAAACAACCAATATTTACCTATTTCCAAATCAAGTGAATGCTGAACAAAGTATTGCCTTGTCAGCTGAGCATAGAATATGCCAACTTCATCCCTTGCAGAAGAGTAGGATCTCCATCCAAAAGGTGGCACTTACAGATTCAACTATAAATAACCGATATTCACCTACTCCTAACCAAGTAAATGCTTATAGACCCATATATAAAAAACTCATTTTGGCATAAATAATCCAAAACCTGTTCATATATAAAATCAATCACCCAACAACTCTTTCCTTGTTTGCTCCTCACTAACGGTAGTGGCAAAAGTGCATACTACATTCAGTTTGTGAGTCAATAGGCAAGACTTCAAAGGAAACAGCAGATATTCGGTGTTAGGGTAAAGATTTTTGGGTTTCATGGTCAAGTTCTCGAAATTATGGGATAGCACCACACAGACACATGCACAAATGGTGGCACTGAATATTTATGCTTTGCACTTAAACTCAAACCAGATGCATACATTAAAACAGAACAGTCATTTTTGTTTGCCAAATGATATAAAATTTATATTTAAAGAAAAAATTTTATACTTATCTATAATATATAAAAATAAAAATATTTTTTTTATTATTGTTAAAAACATTTCTAGATAAAAAAAATGGGAGGACAACTACTTCAAAGCAGTCAATGAAAGGCGATGTACTAAATGATCAAATATATGGAATGGAATGTAAAAGCCTAATGTTAGATCATAAAAATCAGCACAATGTACTGACTCAACAACACTCTAGCATTTGTATGCATATGTATAAAGATTATATAAATAAATAAAACTTTTTCGTCACACTAATGATTATTTAGGCTATGAAGCAATACCTTCTTTTGTGTTTATATACAAACTGAAACGAGCTTGATGTTCCCACTTAAAAAACAGACAATGTTTCCTTGACTGTACATGTTTTATCTGAATCCATAAAACTTTATGCTTAATAGTGCAACTGTGGACTTGTCAAAGAAAAACTAATAATTCACCCATTTCAATCAAGAAGGAAAAAAATATTCAGCTTTTCTGGATATTTTTCTTCATTTTCCATTTTTTCCCCCCCCCACAACTGTACTGACTGATGTTTTCCAAAGAATATGGTATGTTCAACTGTACTTGAAACAGGCTGAGCTGACAAGATCTCACAATATATTTCTGTCTTTATTTATTTTGATTAAATCTTTTGGCAAAGTCTACAGAAATTTGAATTTCCAAGACATTTTAACCAGAAATTAAGAAAGCAATTCCTTTCCTATTAGAGCCAATTTACTCTTCATTATAACCTGTAGTTAGCTAAAAATGTTTAAAACTGAAACTAGTTAATCATTGTAAAACAGCCTTGTCGTACATAATATACAGTTCCACAGATAACAGTAACACACACACACGTGTGTGTGTGTGTGTGTATAGAATGTAAAGTAATATCTGAACAAAATTGGAGATAATGAGACAAAACTATTTGGACAACACATTTCACTTTTCTTATACTACTGTTCACTTAATACAAGGCCTAAAAGCCACTCAAGGTAGATGGTTACTAAATGAGGATGTTATAATGGCACACAGGGAAGAAGAAAGGGCTGCATATTACAAGGATATATATGGGATAGATAACAGTTGAGGAGGTTAAGATTATAGTGATCAGAGAAGCATCCTTACAGGAGTCCGTTCCACATTGCAACAATACTAGGAAGGAGCTGTCAGAGTGGAACTTACTCCCTCACCAATTGAACATGAAGAAAATGAGGATGAGTTGTATGTAGCACAGTGAGTCCTAGCTGGAAAATTCTGGCATAGTAACACCAAGGAAAATAGTTCACCCGAACATCTGCCATGAAAATAGTGGTAGAGTAGGGAGAGGCTAGTAATGTTTTGTCTTTGGGAGGGTGAGAACACAAAGCTATACAAACACTTTTGAACTCTGTTATGGCTAAAAAGTGAATATTGGACAGCTCCAGCCCACTCTAAATAAATCCTTATTACCTTGTATATTACATCATATTTTACTACTGATTCCCTTGTGAGTAGATAGTGATATTGTGTATGTGGTCGGTCTAAGGTTGACTATAGAGGATTGTGAGATCAGTGCACTTTCAACGTGTTTTCTTATACACACATTATTTAATATATAAAAATATTCTTTGGAAAGCTGAAAGTTTGAAATAGACATAATATTATTGTAAATAATTTCAAACTTTCAAATTTCCAAAGAATACAAGGATGTAGACAAAGGATGTCTACTTACCACTCAGACAAAACATTGGTTCTTGCAAGTGACTGAGATGTTTAAAGAACTTGAACAAACAACAACACAACAATTTATCCACAATTTTGATCACAGAAATCAACCTTTTCTGAAAATTGTAAAAATGAAATTAAAAAAATTAAAAAATAAACAAACCTACCTTGGCTCTTTTAAAACAAAATTTTTTGGTTTTATATATATATATATACACACACACACACACACACACACACACACACACACACACACAAAATTTAACATTCCTTTCAATTGATGAAATCTATATATTTAAAATTCTGTAACTTCCGATAGTCAGTCTGTCCATTATACCCTCTAAAATAGCCATACATTGACCGATTGAAACCAAATTTTGGAGAGAAGTGCAAACAGGTAAGGAGATACAAAGTGCTAGGGAGCGTAATTTAGTACAATAAATTTTCATTAATTTTTTTGAAAAAATTTAGTTTTATTATTTAACATACAAAATACTCTTAAATAACAATTTAATGAATGCAATATTGTTTTTTTTTAATATCTTTTCTTTAAGTTTTTATAATTCCATTGATTGGTTTGTGAAATTTAACAAAATGCAGACTTTGTAAATCTCAACAAAAAATGTTTGCAATAACTTCAACAATACTAAATACTGTGAGGATTTCAACACAAGTCAACATGTTGCAAAAAAAAATCCTAGTTTATAAAAAAATTGCCAACTCATCATAAATTAATGTTATTTCCTTTTTGGCAATGATTTTTATAAGCAAAAATTCAGATTACCAATGGAATCACCACTTAGTTGTGTTTAGCTCATCTGTTCTGAGAATTTCAAAAGGTTGTTTCTTTTCTAAATATTCAATACATTTCTGATATACTGACAATATTTTATTAATATATTCACACTAAACAACATTACCTGATCTTGTAAATAAACTAAATAACATTGAATGCAAAATTAAATTTACTTATGAAACAGAAACAAACAATGCATTACCATTCATTGAAATCATTTTCCACTGATAACTTTTCTAAAATTAAGTGTTCATTAAAAATCCACCAATAAAAATGATCTCAAACTTCTGCTCAACAAAATAAAATCTGGAATAATTATCAGCTTCTATTTAAGAGCACTTAGAATTTGTAGACTTCAATATTTACATGATAAAGAGAAATATATTGAAAATACTTTTAAACTCCGCCAATATGACAAGATTCAGGCATTAATTTGAATGTAAATAATAATAATTCCTCATCCAAGAAATTTAGAAAGAAATTGAACGAATAAAAATTATTTGGATATTTTTTGCAATCAGTATAATATGCTTTCAAGACAACATAGAAATAAAACAATATCTCTCTATATTTCTGAGATGAGTATTGTAACTATTTACATTGTTCAAACTTGATTTTTAAGGTGGGGGGGGGATTAGTTATTAACAGTGAATTTTTTTCTAGGAATTCTGTATGAGTGTGCGAGTTAATACATACTGTGCATACACAAAAAATATCTGTGTATGTATGTACGTACATGTGTAATTAGATACACACACACACACTTATTTATTTATATTATATATATATATATATATATATATATATATATAAACCCCTAGACTTGCTGAAGGGTGATAGAAAGCAAAGTCAAAGAGAGTTTGACAAGGTGATTCCTGTGAATTTGATTTTGGTACAACAGAGAAGTTCACACACTGTATTCGGACTAAATGCGTCCTAAATAGGTTAAACGTACAGAAACGTTAGGAACTTGTAATAAAGTGTTACGCAGAGTAATCGAGTTGTGGTCGCTGACTACTTCTTTCTCTCGACTACTACTGACTCCTACTTATAATAGATGGAAGAGTCTATTACCTATAGACTAGGTGTCTTTCACTATAACACCTTTTAGGCTTCTTCCATGCTAATAGGAGTTCACTTTTTGAATAATAAGAATTATGTTATGAATGGGTGGACATCAGAATTTTAGAGATGCTTCGGTGGGGCAAGGCAAAAAAGAAAGTTGGGAACCTAAGTTCTATAGAAATGTTGGTATCTGCTTCCTTCCTATTAAGAATTTGTTGTATCACTAGATATAATCCAACATTATTTTACAAAAATATTTTAGTGGACTGCATATTGAAGAAAATTAAATATAGATTTGAACAGGTTAAGATTGTAGCGATCAGGAAAGCATTCTCTTGGGAATCAATTCTACAGACCAGCTGTTTGTGGGAAGAAGTTGCTCGAGTAGAACTTACTCCTCACCAATGGAATACAAAAAGGGTATATAACAACAATTCAGGTAGACTTTAGGCTAGCTCTTGCACAGGACTTTTGGAACTTCAGCCTTTTGCCTTCAATGTACGTAAATGTTATAAGAAATAATAAAATAATTTTATCTTTATACAACCAATCTCTGCAGTTTGTTTACATTTATTTTGCATGCAAGTTTTATTTTCTTTTAAAAATAACCATTTTTTTTTTATGATCCCTCCACATAAAGCTGCTCTTAAAAGACATTCAGGAACCCAAACTATGTAATATTTTGAATATATCACAATATGTGTTATAAAAAGCAAAAACATATGAGCAATGTACCATGCCCTGCTTAAGTTTTAATTAGCCAACATCAATTGTAATTATGATGAAAAGCAAAATTAAAGTTAAACCTTTAATAAAGAATTATCTTTTAAGCCTTTCATTCTGTTTGATAATTTAACTTTAAATGAGTTATTTATTTAACTTTTAATCACATGTAACTAGAGTAGTTACTACCTGTTACTTCAGATTGTTTACGATTCACCAAGATCAATGGCTGGACAGACACACATACACTGCACTTTATTATTATAGATTTTGCATAAAGTTATTTCCTGTTGCCAAAATAGGATATGACAACACAACTATGAAATGCAAACACACTATTGTTCAGAGATCAATCACCTTCAGTGGGAAAATAAAGATTTTGTACAACAAATAATGTCACATACAGAGTGATAAAGCTTAATTTTCTTACTATATTTTGCCTACAATGTTTTTCTTTAACAATAAATATAAAAGAAACAAAAGTTTTAATTCTGAAAAATCAAATTAAATGGCTAATATCAATATAAATTCGAGTTGTGCTAACTGATTGATTGATGAATGCCGAATGTTTCCTATAAGGAAATGGCTCAGATTAACATTTCTATTTCAATCAAGGAAAAGCAAAAGGCATTCAGCGTTCCAAGATATTTTCATTAATCTCTGCAAAGAATATGGTACTAATTCTTTTATTATTATTATTATTATAATAATAAACATTATATTTACTGAATACACAAGCTGTATAAATATCCCTAGTTTTTGTATTTTTTTTAAACAGTGTAATTAACATCTACTGGTGTGGACATTTGAAAGTCTTAAAGAAAGTGTGTCTTTTAGCAGTGTTAAAAAATCCTTCTTATACTGTGGAAGCTACCTTTAAGCAAGATGTACTTTAAACTGCTCAGCTACGAAAGACAAAGGCTCAATTTACCCATTCTAAGAAAAGCACATCACATTAGAAAGCAAGAAAAGAGTACTGAACTGCTATGTGATATAAATTCTCCTGCATGGCAAAAATGTTAGACAATTTCCTCAAAGATGAAGAGACGATTTCAGACAACAGAAATGTGGTTCTGCAGAAGAATGCTTAGAATGCTATGCATGCAACAATTGTAAGGAAAATGGAAACAAAGAGATATACACTTAGAATCAGAAAGAGACAGCCTACGAGAAAAATGAGCTTGGAAAATTTAACACTAACTGCAAAAGGTGCCTTCCAAAAACTAAGCAAAGTATTAAGAGAAAGGAAAATTTCATTAGAAACAAAGAAAAGTGTTAAACTGCTGCATAATATCAATCCTCTTATATGGCAGTGAATTCTGGACAATTTTATCACAGATGAAGACAAGACATGAGGTAACAATGCAGTGGTTCTACAAAAGGATGCTGAGAATATCATGGATGGGGCATGTAAGCAACAAAAATCTTAAGGAAAATGGAAAAAACATACTTAGAATCAGAAAGTGACAGCCCACAATGAGGAAAGAGGGTTTGGAAAATTTAATACTAACAAGACATCTAAAAAGCGAAAGAGGGGAGGGAAAGCAGCAGTCCACTTACCTGATGAGTTGTGTGAATGGATAACAGAACAGGGATTGGGAGGTTAAAGTAAAAAGGTAAACATTACTAAAGGCTAGAAAAAAGAGAAAGTTGTGGAGAATCATGATCACCCACATCATGAAGAGACACAGCACATCAAAGATAAACAATAAAACCACTGTTAAAGCCTTAGTCAAGAAAGACACAATTATGATCCAGTTTATTGATGATATAACTGCTAACAATCTTTCATATACAGTTTTAAAAATAAAATTAAAATTTTTGTTATTCATTTATTTTTGTGTTCTTTGTAAATAAGTGGCCATTTTGTTGAGGGTTTTTAGAATTGAATTGCTTAATTATTTAAATAAATGAATTTTCTTCTCTGAAAACTGTAATCAGTTAGATCACAGCTTTAAAATAAAAAAGAAAGCAATAAAATTTTTTATAGTATATTTTCCAAAACTGACAAATTATAATATTATAACATGACAAATAAATGACTACAGCATATTTAAACCAATCTAACTTAATTACAACAATTGTGCCGATGTCATTTTACAGCATATGCAGGTCTCCAAGAAATGACTGCATAGCACAGCAGAGCAAAGTAACTGAACTTGGCCCATGTAATATCAGGTATGCTTGCTAGCAGTTTTATAAATAGGACATGGAAACATTTAGGAAGAGGAAAAAAATTAAATATGTCTGTCTACCATTCTTTATAAATGGCAATCCCAAGAAGTTATAAAATCACTAATTAGAAAATAATCCAAGTGCTTATACTTGTTATATGGGGAAAATAATTGATTGCTACTGGCAGTGATTGATATGTTAATTAGAAGATAAATTACATGTTCATCAAAGTCGATCAGAACAAAGTAAAGAGACAACTATATTTGTCAGCAAAGAAAAGATAATCCTTGATGAATGTAGATCTCAAGAGAATTGTTCAATTTTAAACAGAACAATGGTAAATGTAGGTCATGAGAATGAAGTGTGAGGTTAAAAGGATTCATTTGGAAGTGGCTACATCGATGACTAATAAGAAAGGCTTTAACTTTACATACACACTCACCATGTCTTGGTTATCTGTTCACTACTATAACTCAGCACAGCAAGCGAAGATTAAGCATTTTCACTAGAATTTGCTTGCTTGGTTTAGAGTTTATATAAATGATTTGGTGATGAAAAGAAAATTTAACAGTTCCTTTATAAATGAACAAATTGGACAATTTTAGATTAATCCAACAAGCAACATACCTTTTCCAAACCAGTTTGAAAGAACACACCTCAGAAAAAGCTTCTTTTTTTCTTTTTATATCCATATCACTCCATTCAAGATAGTATAGTCATAAAGACACAAGGAGTTACAAGGTGTGGAAGAATTAAGAACAGAAACATTAATAATGAGCAGTAAGAGGAAAGCATAATCAGGAGAACAGTAGATAGCAATTGACATTGCATTTAAATTTTTGTAGATTAAAGTTGGCTGGAAAGCATGGAACTGGAAGGGAGTTCCCCACAAGTGAGAAGTGCAAGAAAAGAAACAGTTTGCATAGAATTTACGGTAACATCTAGCCAGCTGAACTGTAAATTTATGAGATCTCGATAACAGTATAGTACTGCGCTAAAATTAAAAAAGTCTAGGTACCATAGTGAAGAGTTCATCTGAACAATTATCATGAAAGTATTTATAGAAAAAGACACAAAGAGGCAACCTTACGTCAGTGGGAAAGTGACTGGAACCAAGCTGCCAGATCAGGACCAACAATATTGCTGATAATATTTATTCAATATCTCTGCTGTATAAATATTATCAATCTATTAGGATATATATGATTTGTTTCTTATGACTTATCAACCATTTTGTGGGTTATTTAAAACAGAAACACATTTTTGGTTGCTTTGGCTACTTGGTGTTCTGAAATGGTCCCTCATCTAAATACTGACCAGGATCAACTGCTTAACTTCAGTGACTGAATGAGAACAATTATTTTTAGCATGATTTGACAATAAGCAGGTATTGCGAATATTACCAATTCTGTTTATTGAAAATTAGGGACTACAACATAGTTGAAAACCTCTTCCTTTTCTTTTCTTTCTTTTTTTTTTGGTTAAGAATGCTTGCTCACTGCTACTGATATTATAAGCTCAAACATCATAGGTTGTCTATATTTCTGAGATGAGGTATTGTAACTATTTACACTATTTACATTGTTCAGACTGCTGTCCTCATCTTTATTGCTATATTCATGTCTCCAAGGACACATGGCCCAGTGGATAAAAACATTGGTTAAAGTAATCCATTGACTTGACCCAAAGAGTTCAATACCTGGTCACAGAGGAAGTGAACAAAAACTTGGAAAGTTGATTTACTAAAGGGAAATAACTGATAAAGAGATATCCAGGAAAGGCATGGCATGTGGAACTAGAACAGTGTACCTCAGTGGAAGAAATAAAAGGTCAGTTCAAAATTCCAACATATATCACCTGAAGAAGGCTGGAGCTTGAATATGACAATAAAAATGAGGACAACACTCGAAAGAAGGTAAATAGTGTAAATCATAGGTTGTCAATCAAAAATCTGGATCAACTTGAATTGGGTTTCTCTAAATCATTAAAAAGTGGTAAGCCCCCCCCCCGACCTTCTAGAGTAAAGGAAAAAGAAAAAAATTAACCTGATACTCCTATCTGCCTGACACCGTGTTTACTGTATCATTTGAAAGTATGATTCTTACAAACAGACATTTGCATTAGAGAAAGAAGTATTAATTAAAGATTTAAAAAAAGAAAAAAGCTGTTAATCAATAAGTAGCATTGATGAGGTTGGCTTTTGGTGTATACAGCATTAGGTCAGATGGAATTTATCTACATCATGTCACCAGATGACAATAAGATAATATTATCATGTTCCATTTATCAAATTAAATAAATACAATCAATAAATGTCAGAATTACCATTTTTTTTTTTTACAATTCTGATGAATAAAAAGAAAAAAAAATCTTTAATATTCGCTATATTGTTAGATAACTATATGAGACCATGTCAAGCAAATACTTTTTTAAAAAAAATGCAAAGATCTTAATAATAATATTATAATTCTGCTTGCTTGTTAGTTAGAATGTACATTACATCTGCAAATACCTCATAAATAATGGGCTATTCCATTTTTATTGTAAGGAAAGACAATAAAGACATATCAAAGATGCTCTTTGATTTCAGCAAGAAAAAGAAAAAGGAAGTGGTTTTGGTGGTTGATTTCATTTAGCAGCATATGGGTTATATCTCTACGGGTTATTTAAATACCAAAATCTAAATATTTTGAATGCAACTGTATGCCTTCAACTACATACAAAATGTATTGTTGCTCATTTTGCTACTAAATGCATTGTTGGCAATTTTTACTATAAAAAGGTATCACTGCTAATTTTTACTATATGTATTTTTATACTTTCATAGTGTTTTGCTTTTGTTTAGAAGTTCAGTATGGACCCAAGAACAACAGCAATTAAAACTAAGAGGTGGTTCCATGTTCCTCAAAAGCTCCAGTCTTGCTGCCAGATGTAGTTTATCATCATACCCAGGATTAGAAAGAATGAGGGGATAATGCTTTCATGTGTATAACATATGCTTCCATGAGATGGAAAAACCAATCAATTTTAAATCTTTTCATTTGTACTCTCTTTTTTTCCTTAAGTAATGACCTGCATTCATACTGATGATTGTTATTGAAATATTTTATTAAATCCATTAAGCTCAAATAATTAATGATGCAATAGGGGAATTTTCACAGGTATTTTGTAGCCTTAGAACTCATAATGAATGTATTTATTAAATATTATAAAAAATCAGAAAATTGAAAAAATGCTAAATTTTTCACAGGTCCTACTACTACTACTAATAATGACAATGATGACTGAAATATTAACCCTACAGACTGTCAGTAGAGTATAAGCAGATTTTGTGGAAAGTAGGCTTTTAGAGGGTGAAGCTGCTTGTCTTGTATCTAAACAGTTTCGAATTCAGAGATGTCTTTCTCTGAGAATGTTTGCCAATCAAAGCCAGAGAGTTCAGTCCGCCCTGCTATTAGCACATACCTGGTGTAGAAGAGACAGATCATACCTTCCTGAGGGTATTTGTGTAAAAGTGAATGCAATGACCTTGATCGGAATTTAAAACAAACATGCCAATCCAACTTTGCACACAGGCAACCATTATGCTATACTCCCTTCCACACTACAAGAAACCTCTAGTAGAAATAATGCGAAAGACTGTCACTAGATAATAATTTAACGACTGAAACATAATATTAAATACAATCAATAAATGTTGGAATTATCTATTTTTAACACTTCAGCTGAATGAAAAGAAAAAAAATCTTCAATATACATTATACTGTTAGATAACAATATACCATCTCACGCAAATACATTTTTTAAAATAAATTAAAATCTTGATGATGATAATAATAATCATCAACCCATATAAAACTACATCTGCGTCCTGGGTAAGACGATAAACTACATCCAGCAGCAAGGCCTCTGATCAGGAGGTTTTGAGGAGTGTGAAACCAGCTCTTAATTGCTGATGTATCCAAGTCCACCCTGACCAAGGGTGGTAGCACCTGTTAAGGTCCCAGCTATGGGCAAATAGTTAACTTTTTTTTTCTTTTTTTTTTTTTAAGTATATCACCCCAAGCAAGGCTGGAAGTCACTAGTACGCAGGGGGTTACAGAAGGTTTGGAGGAAGAGCAGATAGGAGAGGTAAAGATAGTGGATCGATCAAGGCAAGGGAGTTACAGAAGATTTGGAGCGAGAGCAGATGGGAATGAAAGGTGAAAGGATGTGGAGAAGGGAAGAGGATAGATCAAGGCAACTGGAGATGTTGATTGACATTACACTTAAATAGTTGGAGATTATATTTGTCAGGGAAACAGGAATAAGGAAGGGAGTTCCACAGGCGAGATGTGCGAGACATGAAGCTATTGGAGTAGAAGAGACGTCTACATCTAACAGTTTCAACGGTGAAGGGATAGGAACGGGATGCCAGCCTTGTGGGACGTTTAAAGTCATGAGTCCTAGGAACCAGCAAAAGCAGCTCCTCGGAGCAATTACCGTGAAAGTATTTATAAAAAAGACAGAGCAAGGCAACGTCGCGTCTGTGAGAGAGCAACTGCAGACAAGATGACAGATCAGGGCCAATTACATTGCATATCCGTCTCTGGATCTTATCAAGAACCCTGAGGCAAACAGCAGGGGCTCCAGACCATATATGGCAGCAATACTCCATGCAAGGGCGAATGGTCGATTTATAGATTTGGAGGATCGATTCCGGGGAGAAAAATTTCCTGGCTCGGCAAAGGGAGCCAAATTTCCTTGCGGTGGATGATGCAATTGACTCGATGTATTTGTTCCATCTCAGATCAGCGGACAGCGTGAGACCGAGCAGCCACAGAGAGGAGCTCTCGAGAAGTTGGTCATCAGACATTCTAATGGGATGCAGGGATGGATCCTTGTGGTGGTTAATAGAGAGCAGTTTAGTTTTAGAGGCGCTAAAGTTAACCATCCATTTCTTGCCCCAGTTCACAACCGATTGGAGGTCCTTTTCTATCCGAAATGCCAGGTTAATTTTGTCAGCATCACTGGATTTGTGTTTGAGGCAGGAGTAAATTGTGGTGTCGTCCGCATAGATGCCAACTTGGGAATCTATGGCGTCAGGAAGGTCGTTTATGAATATGAGGAACAGAGTAGGGCCTAGGATGGAGCCTTGAGGAACACCTGCATTAGATATAGAAGCTGGAGATGAATCCATCGAGAACGACCTTCAATTCACGGTTTGACAGGAATGATTGTATTAGGTCAAACAATCGACCTGTGATGCCATAACCCTGGAGCTTGCGAAGAAGGCCGGCATGCCAAACTCTATCAAACGCTTTGGAGATGTCAAGGGCCACGGCACCAGCAATACTTTTTTTGAAAAAATTATTACCAGCAATACAATTTTGAAGGAAAAATATTACCAGAAACAGATTTTTGACAAAACAAAATATTACCAGCAATAAAAAATGTTGTCAGCATTAAATAACCCATTGAGGTTGATAAGCTATAAAACAAAATAAACCAAACCAATCTAAACTAAATACATATTCTATTCATACAAATCTATCCTAAAAATGTTGTCGGCATTAAATAACCCATTGAGGTTGATATGCCGTAAAACAATTTAAACCAAACCAAACCATATAATAATTATCAATATGTATTTATATATTTCCTGTGTCATCTTCAGTGGAAAGGGATGTAAATCAAATTAAGTTAGTAATTTTATAAGTGATTACATCCTTTAGTTGTTTTAATCTATACAAATAAAATATTTATCAGCATTTAGACAAAATTAGTTCCCAAGCAAAATGAACTATTTAATTAATCAGTTCCTTTACTCCTACATTTCTTAGATTGCAGACTTATTTGTTCAAGCCTTTCATGTGAGGCACTTGGATACCTTTGTCTATTAAGTGATCATTTTACTTCAACTTGGTCATGAAATAGGCTTTGTCATTGCCATCTTTGTTGTTCTGTTGCTAATCTTTTTCTTCTGAGAGATATTTCGATTTCACTGTTATATTAAACAGATAAAATTTTTAACATGAAAAGATATTGAGCAAAAAGTGATGTATATAACACTAGGAGTAATCAATTAATCAAATACTATTGAACATCTAAAAAATATAAAGGAAATTAATTTATTAAACAGTTTATTGGCTGCTATTTTAGTTGTGAATTCTTTAATAAATCTCAATACATTGTTTCAAGACTTTTGTTTCATTGCATCATGATGGCAATTCTTAGTAAGTTTTAACAAACATACTAACAATTGCCATCATTTTTGACAACACGGGTACACTAGTAATGATAATAACTGTACATCTGTTAATGAGTGGGAGAGAATGACAGACTGGAGTTTTGTATTTTTTAAGTTTAAAGTATGAGGCAGGCAAGGTGACTTGGGAATAATATCCAGATACTTGGGAATACCCTCAATCAGGGACGATGTGAGCAGACCAAGTTATCTTAGCTGAAGCTGTTTCTAACTGAATCTACAAGGTTATGAGCTGCTTTTATAAAAACTTGTCAACATATTGCACACATTTGACTGTCAGGCATTCAGACTGAATGATGGGATAGGCATATTGGACTTTGTATATCTGTACTCCAGCTTCACTTTGTTAACATGGTAATATCTCTTCCTCAATAATAATAATAATAATAAATGACTATAAGATATTCATTTTATGTATGTTAACCCTGTAGACCACCAGTGGAGTACAGGACCATACCTTCATCATACAACATGTTTCTGCTATAGATTATGCAACAAGTACATTTTTATTGGGGTGGAGTTGTGATGTCCACACGACCAAACCAATTTTGAATTCAGAGTTGTCATTCTCCGAGACTGGTCAGTGACAAAGTCTACAGAGCCCAGTCCGTCTAGCTATTAACCCAGAGCTAGAAGAGAAGAAATGAACTTGTAACTTTACTAAGGATATTTTGGTGAAAGTAAATGCAACAACATCTGCTGGTATTTCAACTTGACACCTCAATCCCGCTTTCACAATGATAACCCCCAACACTACAAGCACATCTCACAATGAGTTACCTTGAGTAGAAATAATATATTAATAAAGAAGGACAGGTAATTTTTCTTTACTAATTTTATGAACTCAATTCAGAGCTGTAATTTTTACAGCTAAGTCTTGGAACAATGCAGCACCTCTTAAAAATACAGGATCATATGAGAGAGAGAAAAAAATAATGAACAAAATCAATAGATATGAAAGAGAAAAAAGTGGCATCAAATTTAAATGACAATTATGTAAGATCCATTTGTTTTGGTGCCATAAACTGAGATCACTTGGAAAGAGAAAGAGGTCAGGCTGGTTGAGGAGAGAGAAAGAGGAAAAAAAAAGAGTAGATTTTTTTTTTTTTTTTTTTTTTTTTTTTTTTTTTGGGAATAAGGGCACCAGATGAGTTCTTGCTTTTCTCTTGCACATCAATGGCATCTAACCATTCAGAATGCAGAATGACCCTGAAGTCAAGTGGAAAAGTCGACTTTCAAATATATTAGATCGCTTGAGTACGCTTTCCAACATTACGTTATAGACAAACATTGTCTGGCTGTCCATTTGGCTGCTTTGATGAGGTCTACAGGCATTTAACATATGTGATGTTGAACTTCATTTTCTATTGCACTTTCTTGACAGTTCATCAAAAATATCAAAAAGAAATGCTCTTCTCACTGGTCACAAACAAGGAGCAGAGAGACATTTATTTGAATATCTCGTTATTTGACTAAGAAGTGATCTTGCCGTATAGCTGTCTAAACATTCTTATATCAGATCTTCTTGCTTTTACAATTCAACTGCTGAGTTTCAATGTTCTCATGCAAGGTAATAGTTTTAAAACCTTTACACCACAAGAGCATCTTTGTCCAATACAATTTCACTGGCTATTCACTGCTTGCCAGTATCTGAAAAGAATCACTTTCAATTGAAAACTTTCACTCAGTAAATCAACAGACTTGGCAAACATTTACCAAACAAAACTATTGGCATTGCTTCTTGCCAATCAGTTTACGTATTCAACAAATATCGCAAAGTGCAAGACTAGGATTGATTAATTCCAGGTAAATTTGTAGGTAGCAATTGGACCATTAAAAACAATAACCAGATGAGAGACCAGTAAAGTGGTGTCAACCAAAGTTTATCATGAGGAAGAACAATTTGGTTAAGTTTAAAGGTTAAATAAACTCAAGCCTCCCCCCACCCCGAGTTTCAAGAGCAATTTCTCACTTTACATGAAAATACATATAATAGTGAAATGAGAACAGAATAGAAAAACTTAAAATTAATCAGAATTGACCTTACAAAGAGAACCTCACTAACAGAGATCATCATGCTCAAAAGCAAATCTCAATTGAACAATAAGTTAGTGTTTCTCAGCTGGTGCATCCAAAATGATGGCCATGTGTGCCCCAAGTCAACAGAAAAGTAATTTATTAATTATTTTTATATTTAAAAAAAAAATTTTTTTTCAAAAGCTTGTGACACTAAGCATATAGCTTCCATGCCTAAATCAAGCCTTTAGCATTTAATATTTTAAACTGGAAATTTAAATTCCTTGTGTGGATAATCCTTTCCCTTTCGTCTTCATGAGGCAGGGATATAAATCGGTTATTATCAGCCTCTCTCTTGAAAAAAAAAAAAAAATGAAGAAGAGCAGGTTCTTCATAAATCCCCTTAAATGAAAACTGCACTGCTAATCTTCTTTGAGAACCAAAATTTCATGTTTTCAAATTTCATGACTAATTTTTCCTTATTAGAGTTTTAGTTATTTTACAAGTGCAGCCCCAAGTAAAAATGGTTAAGAAACATTGATCTAAGTCAACCAATCAAAGTTTTGTTCTTCAGTACTTTTGAAATCAAGAAACTTATTCCACCTGTTAAATAAATAAATAAATAAATACAAACTGCCTTCAAATTACAAATCATGGAAATGGTTCAACTAAATATTTTCTTTTTAAATTCAAAACCTCTTCCATCTTGAAATTCATATTTGATAATCTTGGAATGATGATTCAATAAAAATGTAAAGCAAGCAAGATTCATCTCGGTACACAGATATTCTGAGACATAACGTCAAAATACAATATTAGAAGACGGAATTACAAGTTTTCGATTTCAATTATTAGGTCATCCCATAAGTTCTGTCCGAATTTTAAAGAGTATTTTATAATGTCTAATGGAGCTGAACATTATTTTTATGTTTAGATGCATTTAAACTGATCAAATTTTATTTCAGAGAACAATAAAATTAAATTTTGTTTGATTAAAACCGTGCTAACAAGAAAGTACCCAAGAATCATTTGAGGCACATAATGCTTTATGAGTTCAAGGAAGGAAACTCAGCAGCCGAAGTGGCTAGAAACATTCACTCAGTTTATGGAGAGGAATGTGTGAATGAAAGAACTTGCAGAAGATGGTTTGCAAAATTCAAAGGTGGAGATTTCACCCTTGAAGATGAAGATCGAACCGGACGTCCAGTTGAGTTTGATGAAAAGCTTCTTGAAGCAGCCCTTGAAGAAAATCCTGCTTTATCAGTTGAGGAATTGGCAGTGGTTCTCAGTTCAAACCATACAACTGTTCATCGTCATCTTCAACAACTTGGAAAAGTCTCTAAACTTGGAAAATGGGTGCCTCATGAATTGTCTGAAAACAACCTCAAATCCCGAGTTGACATCTGCTCTTCTTTCCATTCTCGCCAACTTGTTTCACCTTTTTTGGATAGACTTGTGACTGGCGACGAAAAATGGATCTTTTATCGAAATGTTAAGCATCGTAGACAGTGGCTTGGTAAAGGGGAAGGACCCCAGCCACAGCCGAGAAGGGAACTTCATGGGCAAAAGGTTCTTTCAATCTGGTAGGATTGCCAATGAATAATCCACTTTGAATTCTTACCACCTAATGGAACAATTATTGCTCAAATATACTGTCAGCAATTAGAGTGTTTGAACCAAGCTTTGAGGAAAAAAATACCTGCTCTAATGAATTGAAAACGGGTGATGTTTCATCAGGACAATGCGCAACCACACACAGCAAGAATCATGTCACAAAAGATCGAAGAACTTGGTTGGGAGAAAATTCCTCATCCACCTTATTCTCCCGACCTTGCTCCTTCAGACTACAATTTGTTTCGTAGCTTACAGAATCATTTGGAAGAAACAGCTTTTGTAACACAGGAAGAGGTTAAAACTGACATTTGTGAGTTCTTCGAATCAAAGCCAAAAGAATTTTACAGTAATGGAATTAGTAAGCTTGTTAATAGATGGAAGGAAGTCATAGATAATCAGGGAAAATACATTGTTGATTGAATCTGTAATTAAATGTAACATTTGGTCACTTGTTTTCTTTATTTAAAATTCGGACAGAACTTATGGGATGACCTGATAGTAATCAACTTCTTTGATTTTTTTTTTCTTTAAAAAAAGAATTCACCAATTTGTTTTTTTATTAAACAGAAACAACAAAAAGAAAAATTTAAAAAAAATAGACCAGCCAAGAGAATGGCTCATTTCCACTCACATAAACCATGACAGATACCTTATGTTGGTATAACATCCAAACCCTTAAAAATGGCAATGTAAGATTATCATTCTGTGATAAACTAGAGTTCTCATTGATGTCTCTAAATCTTGACCAAAGCAACATAGAGGAATCAAATAATGTAATCATATCCTCCATAGGCAAAGCACGGGAAACCATTCCAAGAACATCTAGACAGAAAAAGATCCTCCCATGAGACGACAATCCTTATTTGGAACGAATGGTAGAAGAAAGAAACAAACAAAACAGAAAAAAGAAAATGGAAAAGGGAATACTAAGAATAAAACGAAAATAAACTAGTTAATGCTCTGAGAAACCAGTATCTTCAGCAAATTGGAAACTAAATTAATGAAGCCAAACATCATAGATTGTTGAAATGTGGAGAAAAGTGAAAAACCAGGATACAATCAAAACCAAAACAGAAGAAATGTCCTATCTCAAAAAGCATTTCCAGTCAAATTTCTCCTTGACCGCTCCGAGCTGAAAATGAACTGAAATAAAATACACACTAGAATACATCCAAGCCTTACAGTCTGCCTCAAAAGTAAATAGCAATAAACTTAGTGATGAGGAAGTGAAGAAAGCTATAAAAAAAAACTAAACAATAATAAAGCATCACCTGACATTAAGGCTAAACTTTTGAAAACTGTGTACCCTTTCCTCAAATTTAAATACAAATTTCTCAGTTTCATGAAGGAAGTCTCAAATCAGAAGTGTATCTCAAAGTAGCAGGGTATATATATATATATATTAAAAAAAAGTAGTCCTGAAGACTCTCACATGTATAGAGGTTTCTCAATTGGATCTGTTATGATGAAAGTACTAATGAACATTGTATTAAATAGGTTCTCACCGGCCTATGAAAGTCAACTCCTCACAGCCCAATTTCACATTCATTCAGGTAAGAGGTGTAATGATGGCATATACATCATCAAACAACTCCAGGAGATTGCATAACTCTCCAATAGAAAACTATAAACCTGTTATGTTAACCTCACAGCTGCATATGACCACATCAATAGAGACTTCCTCTTCTCATCTATTAGAAACCATCTTCCAAGCTCCAATTCCACAGACCATCTAGATTTGATAGAGGAACTATATAGGTACACAATGTTGTACATGTCTGGTGAAGACCCCAATACTGAAACATTTGAAACCTCATCAGGAGTACGACAAGGAGGAAATGAGAACCCTAATCTATTTAACCTCTCCCTAGATTATGCTCTGTGTATATACAAGTACAAATGCGAAGAGATGGGCACTGAAGTTTTGGCGAAAAAATGGAAACAATGAGGAAACTTTTACTTAACATCAGGAAGAGGCTGTCAAAATTTCTGGGGTATGTTATGAGGAAGGGCTACTTGGAAAACCTGATACTCACAGGACAAATTGAGGGAGAGAGGAAAGAAGTGCATAACATATTTGATGAGCTTGAGTAAATGGATGGTAGAACAGGGATTGGGAGAAATAACAAAAAGTCAGTCAGTTATGTGCCATGTGTGATACACACATAGGCAATCATGTATCTTTCAATACATGATTGATGAGGCAGATATTTTTTTTTTCCCCACAGTAGGTTGTCATTTCTTTCTGCAGTAGACCAGTTGCCATCCAAGGCTACAACACCTGGTCTATCCTGCTATTTAGCCATAGCTGGGGAGAGAAGAGGAGGATTCATACCTTTCCCAAGGGTATTAGCACATATATGAATATAATGGATTCGACTGGAATTCAAACTCGGCTCTCCGATCCCTCATTCTGAATCACTATCCATTACTCCACCATGATTCCCAATAACAAAAAGACAAAACTTATTAAGAGCTACAAAAGACAGGAAAATGTGGAGGACCATGATCGCCTATGTCCTGAAGAGACACAGCACATGAAAGAAGAAGCTTTCCTACCCGAGGTTAATGTATTGATGATGAGCAGAACTCTGCCAATGATATAGGTATTCATAGTAGAGATAAGAATGACCTTAAACAAAAAAAAAACAAAAATCAACCTCCTCTGCCAAGTGTTCCAAAAACAGGACTCAAGATAAACCTTTCCAACAGAGAATCTTTGATTTGGAATTGGAATGAAAGCAGCAATGATGCCTACTTTGAATCCATGATGAAAATTCAGAATGTGGAATTCGTAAATACTAAACACTTCAGGTATTTCAGTGTATGCATCTGTTATAACAAATTTAGTATGGGAGAGAAGATAATTGAACATCAAATAAGCTGCAGTAATAGTTTCACACAACATGCACTTTGGATTCCAGACCTCCAAAACATAAACCCCAAAACTGGAATCGTGTTCTGAAATAACCTCATCAGATTGAGACATCCATATGGATGCCACGCATTGCACCAACCTTGTTCAGAAATACCGAAACTCTTAGCTGTACACAACCACTTTCTCAGGTCAATGGTTAAAAGGTAGCTTCGAGTGAATGAAACCAACAAGGATCATCTTCCTTTGACCTCATGGACTGGTGCTACAAAACCACAAAGAACTTTACCAAATAACAGAAACCACATCACTAGAGGATTTTCAACAAGAGTGAAAGCTGAAATGAATAGCACATGTAACTCAAAGAGAAAATAATGACATAATCAAGATGTTGACATTATAAATTTCAATTCAGAGTGGCACTGGCTGCTCAGTCAGTGAATGACAAATGTTTCCTCATAAGGAAACAAATAATATTACCATTTTCTTTGAAAATCTACCAAAATAAGAAGTCTTTGAGTTCATGATAAACATTTAAAATACTTTACAAACATACATACAATGTAATGAATAGTTTGTTTATATTATCTGTTAATGCAAATAGGTTGGTACCTAACTAACTTGTATTGAGTTAGAATTTTTTTTTTTATAACTAAAGTTTACCCAATACAAGTCTCAAGAGCCTCTTGTAGTAGAGTGTTACTGAATGAGGGGCATGATATGAATATAAGAGGAGATAAAAAAGGAAGTAAAGATTATGAAAATAAATAGATATTAACCCTTGATTTGAAGAGGTTAATATTGTAATGTTCAGGAAAGCATCCATGTGGGAGTGTGTTCCATAAAGTAGCAGATTTGGGGGGGGGCTGTTACAGTGAAACTTCCTCTTTGCAAATGGAATATGGAGGAAATGCAAAAACAAAAAATAAAAATTTAAATAATGAGCAAATTATTAACTTTATATTCGAAATTGTCAGTATGATTTCAACCGTTTTGTTAGAATTCAAATAAGAAATTATTTATTTATTATTTTTACAGTCATGTTCACCCTGTACAAGGCCTAACAGCCACTCGAGGCAGAGGGTTATAGAGTATAAAACTAAGAGGCACAGTTTTATGATGAGGATATGTGGGGAAGAATTAAAGACGAAAAATGAAATCATCTTCAATATGAAAAGCAAAATATGATTTCCCTAAAATATGAATTGAAAATGTACAAGTGATTTATCAGTGAAAATATGTTTTGGTTTAATTTACAGTACAAAATTAATTACTATTTATTTGATTTGTTGTCTGTTTTTTTTGGGGGGGGGTTCTCCCCCAACCCCCACCAAATTCTGATGTACACACAGCAAAAAAATTAAACCCGATTTGCATAAGAATCAAATTCAAATTATGTCAACAAGTGCATGATTAATTTATTAAAGTAACAAATGTTAGGAAAAAAAATACAATATTTTCTAATGACTGGAACAGTGATGATTCCAATTGATTTTTTTTTTTTTTAAAAGGGTTTCAACTTTCAAAATAAATACGATCAGACAAGAAAATAGGTTAGGACTAGCAGATAACAAATATTAATTAATGTTCTGTAAACTACTCCAACCATTTATTTTATTTTTATCAATTGACTAAAAACACACACATATAAAATACACTAATGTTCAATTTCGCCAGAATAGTTTGAAAATAAATGCCAATATTCCGAAACTGAGCAGTTCGTTCGTATGTATTTTTATTTTTCGCATACTTACTATTTTTTTTTTTTACCAATTTAAATCACATCAAATTCGATCCGAACTGTCAAACAAAAGAATCTATAAAGGCAGATTTCCTTTTAGTCTAAAAGGAAATCTGCCTTATCTAAAACTTTTAGACTAAAAGTTTTATGATGAGGCGAAATTAACAAAAAGTTAAATTAAATTTTATTAAAATGTCAAGTATAATTCTTTATACTTCCCCGGCTTCAGCTGGAGTAATTTTAAAATAATTAGCCCCCAACCTTTTCTTTGGGAGGGGAATGGGGTCATTACCCGGCACCTGATGACCCTCCACCCACCCCGGAAAGTGCCGAAGAGTAGAGGCTTGAGCAATTTTTCCATCGTATTGCCGTTTTAAACCCACTTTAAACTTTGACCTTGTATCACATTCGGTAACGACGTTGACGAAATGAAAAAATCGATTCTTTAAAAAAAAAAAAACTTAACATAAAAAAAAAACTTTCATTGTATTGTCCCATTTTTATGCTATTTTTTATAAGGAAGTGTAGTTTTAAACACGAAAATTTTTCTATTGTTTTTTGCAGGTTATTTGTGTGACATGGGTTCGAGTTCATGTTCCTCATATTGGTGATCTGTGTTGTAAATTAAAAAAAAGCCTAAAACCCTAACTTTGATACACAAGAAGACAGTCTAAAAAAAAATAAACACTTCTCTTTCAGAAATATTGTGTGTTGCTGTTGACTGTTGAGTAATGATAATCGGATAATAAAATTTTTAAATTAGTTTTTTTAAAACTGACTTCCGAATAAAAAGTGTCACTTTTTTACTCATATGTAATAAATTATTTAGTCACTGTCCACGTCACTCATCACTGAGTTTGTCATCAAACTTTCAATCAAGAAATAGATTATCTTTTTTATTCTTTTTTTTAAAAATAAGATACGCAACGTGTGTTATTTCTACAAACAATATGTAGAATTGAACTTTTTAATTTTCTATGGTAAAAAAAAAAAAGGGTTTATTTTCTATATAGTTCATAAAGACAGTATAAAACTGTAAAATGAATTTAAAGTAAAAGAAAATTATTAAAGAAAAAGATTTTTAAGTTTTAAATGTAACACGTACGTGTACAAACAGATGCTTTTTTTTATTTTACACAAATAATCAGCAAACAAAACTGTCTATGGTTAAATAAAACAGTAAAAAAAAAAATCAACAAACAATGAACCTATTTGAATAGGTATTCAATTTCAGGTTTTAAGAAGTAAAAATTATAAAGACAGACAATTGTAGGCTGATTTATTTATAATAATAAAAATTCTGCATGTGTGACGTGTGAATAATAAACAATAAAACATCTCTAAACAAAAATACACAACTAAGAAATTTTTTTTTCCTTTTAGAAAATACTGACAATTATTATAAGTGCCTTAAAAAATATTTAACAAAATCGTTCCTCCAATAATTTATTAACGTGATTTTTTTTTTTTTTTAAAGGGCAATATAACATTTTTTTTTAATTCTCCATCCAAGCCAGTTTCGTCCTAAAGTTGCACAATACAAAAAAAAATAAGAATGAAAATAAATAATAAAAATATATTTGTACAGTAAAAACTTTCCTGGGGTAAGAAGAAATCTGGAATCGGATGGAATACACGGGTGAAGCAATAGGGGAGAAAAAAAAAAGAAGCAAATTGAGCGGGAACAACAAAATGAAAAGATAAATAAATTATATATACTTATGACTTGAGCATTAATTTGCGGTCCATAAGCAGCAACAATAGGGCGGGGGGAAATAGCAATATGGAATCCGGGAATTTCCAGCGCTGCAAGCACCATCCAAGGAAAAGAAATAGCAGCATTGACTGGGGAATTGGTAATAAAATAATAATAGTAGTAGTAGTAGTTACTAACAGTAGTTCAGCTAGAATACACACTGTTGATGATTTATTGCTTATATAGGATACTGTAGATTTTACAAGTCAAAGTGTATGTTATGTTCTCAACGCGCACACAATAACAAAACAATAGATTTTTTATTTTATTTAACTACCAGTTTTCCTGATGTCTTCCCTACCCACGTGGTGTCGAGGATTTTACAAGCAAAACCAGAAATGTTGATTGTTTCGGCTTAAAAATCAATAAACCTAATTCTAATAATTTCCAAATCAATGTGTTATTTTACCGGGAAAAAAGCGCTAAAATTTCCATAGTCAACTTTGTTACACTGTTAGTGCTTGTTAACGCATAAAAAAATAAAATTTTGAACGTTTTAGAAAGGAGTAAATAATTAAAAAGTACTTTGGTCTTTCCTAGCATAAAGATTTTGACGATAAAACTTAGTTTTTATCAAGTTTGAAGGTCTTTTTTCATCATGCTATGCTGTTTTTTAGCGAAAAAGTGGAAAAAAAATAAAAAATAAAAGTACAATCGCATTGAATTTTTTTTTTTACTTTTGAAATGAGTTGTTATTTTATCTTGTTATTTAATTAGTTCAAAGTGTACTTCCTAAAAAATATATATACTTTACTTCAGGGCGCACTTGTAGAATAACTATAACTCTGGTGGCGCACTTTTTTAATAAGGAAAAATTAGTTATGAAATTTGAAAATAGGCAAATCTCCTGAAATAAGATTTAGATTTAAAACAATTTTTAAATTTTTACACTATTACTTGGTATCTCTAGTTTTTTTACTTATTTATTTTTTAAAACAAACATTTTTTTTTTTAAATAATTCATTATAAATTACTTTTTCTGTTAACTTGGGGCACACCTGGCTACCTATCAGGGTGCATTAGTGAGTTCGGGCGCACCGGTTAAGAAACACTGCTTTAGAGTACAAAGGAAAAAAGAAAAGAGTTTAAATTATTTTACTTACTAAATCTCTAAAAAAGAAGAAAGGCTGAAAATGAGAGCGCGGTGGGGGGGGGGGTTGCAGACACTTGATCTCCAGCGAAAGAAAACCTGATAGGGAGCACAACCCCATGAATAAAAAATGAATAATTAAAAAAAAATTAGAAGAAACAGACAATGATACATTTCTAACGACCAATAGTTAAAAAAATATTGTGTGACTTATCAAATGTACTTTCTTTCTCTTTATTAAATAAATAAATGTATTCTGACACAAAAAATACCAAGCCTGAGACAAAAAAAAAAATGTGGGGGAGAAAAAAAAAAAAACAAAAAAAAACAAACTTACCCACTCAAAAGACACCGGAATAATTCTTATTTGGTCTGAACATCTTACGTGCATTTTCAGTAAAGTCCTAAACCGAATCTATCTTTGCTGATGCATCTCCCTTCCTTGTCTATACCCAACTATTTATTTATTTATACCATATCACAGCTATACACTATCATCATCCCCACCACCTGAGAATGGGTACAGTGCTGCTTCTTCTGCAACTGTCTTTTTATATCAAACTCAGAGAATATAAGAGTGTGCTCTGTAGCAACCAACAACCTAAGCTACAAGTCGTTTCCTTTTTATTAAAGCGAGTAATAGGGAAAATTAAATATCCGCTCTATTGTTGGTGCGTTTCATCTCCTTAGGGCTACTAAAGTGGCATATTTCGTCGTCATTGCCTCTATGCCAGGTCGGTCGGACTGAGAAGCAGCAATGAGTCAGGACCAAGAATTAATATGCAGCCAAAATTCTATCAGCAAACAGTGGAAGGCCTGGGTCTGCTGGAGTTTCAATATTGGAGAAATTAATGTTTCCCACCCCCACACTGACCTTGCTTTTTATCCTGCAGATATTTCTTTTACTTTCTTCAGTCTTTGTCATTTCTAATTCTATGTTATCAACTAAAAAAAGGTTTTAAAAAATAAAACTAAAAAAAAACAAAGAAAAAACAATATGTCATTTTTTTTCTTGACTGTTAGCAAAATGTTAATGAAAAAGTCATTTTTATAGGAAAAAAATGAATATACCCACAAAAATTTATTTTACGTAGCAGGTTATTTTCATATATCTGCTTAAAATTAAGTTCGGAGTTATGCCATACAAATTAAAAATATTACTTTTCTGATGGACTCACATTTGTTCAAATCAAAGTAAATTTGATTAGGTAAACAAAGTATTAAGAAACTGAAAAATTTCATTAGAAAAAAAACAAAGCATTGAACTGCTCTGTAATATCAATCCTCCTATATGGCAGTGAATTCTGGACAATTTTTTCACAGATAAAGAGGGGAATTGAGGCATCAGAAACGTGGTTCAACAGAAGGATTCCGAGAATATCAAGAACTGAACATGTAAGTAATGAAGAAGTTTTAAAGAAAAAGGCAACAAAAAAGAAAATTATATTTACCATCAGAAAGAAAGAGTTGAAATTTCTGGAACACACGATGAGGAAAGAAGGCTTCAAGAATTTGACACTCACAGGACACGAGGAACAAAGGAAAACAAGTAACCTACCTAATGAGCATGTGTAATTGGTTAGGAGAATAGCAAAAGAGTGATGGACAGTAAAAAGATAAATATTGTTAAGTGCTACAAAGGATAGGAAGTTGTGGAGAGCCATCCTCACTCATGTGCTGAAGGAACACAGCACATAAAAGAAATGATGAATCTGTAGTATTAAAATGTATGTTGGTGCATGTTCACATGTAAACTATTAAAGAAGCATACAAAAATTTGGGTTTCTAAACTATGGACCATTTGCAAAGAAAATATCCTCCCTGGTTACAATGAATAAGGATGGAAAGTATTTGGAAACTGAACTTAGGGATTCCCTTACCACCAATTGGAGCCTGATCCACAAAAGATCACCCAACAAATAAGAAGAATCCCCAAAAAGATTATCAAAATCAAAATTTCTGTGGTATCTTATGACACATGTTGAGATATATGTGTGTGTGTGTGTGTGTGTGTGTTAACTCTCCCGTCATTTGACATATGAGAGCCAAGCAACTCAGTTCCTAGGAACCAACAGCCCAGACACCAGAACATATGATTTGACTGTAGTGGTGAAGGTTTTGTGCAGAACCAACCAGACTTTTTGAGGGGCCGAATAGAGAGAGACCTGGTGCACTATGTGCCACAAGGTCCCCATACGAGCTTCAGCAGGTTTTGAATTCAAAGCTGTCCTTCTCTTAGACCAGTCACCATCGAAGGCTATAGAACCCAGCCTGTCCTGCTATTTACTCGTAGCTGGGGGGATTCATACCTTTCCCAGTGCAAGTGAATGTAATGGATCTGACTGAAATTCAAACCCAGCTCTCTGATTCTTCAATCCGAGCCACTATCCATTACTCCACTGTGCTACCTTACATTTTATATATATATATATATATATATATATATATATATATATATATATATATATATAATTTAATTAAATATATATATATATATATATATATATATATATATATATATATATATATATTTATATTTAAAGACATTTATATTATGTTTAACGTTCTTTTTATAAACATAATATAAATGTCTTTAAATAAATTGTCGGACTATGTCCAATTCTAAAATATATATATATATATATATATGTAATTTAATTAAAATATATATATATAATTTAATTAAAATATATATATATATATATATATATTTTTTTTTTTTTTTTTTTTTTTTTTTTTTTAAGCGTATCACCCCAAGCAAGGCCGGTGGCCACTATCACGCTTGGGGTTACAGAAGGGTTGGAGGAAGAGCAGATAGGAGTGGTAAAGGAAGGGATGTGGAGAAAGAGGACGACGGAGGGTCGATCGAGGCAGGGGGGCCACGGGAGATATAGAGTGAGAGCAGATAGGAATGAAAGATGTCAGGAAGTGGATAGATCAAGGCAATTGGAGATGACGATTGATGCTACACTTAAACCGTTGGAGATTGTATTTGTCAGGGAAACAGTAATAGGGAAGGGAGTTCCATAGGCGAGATGTGCGAGACATGAAGCTATTGGAGTAGAAAAGACGTCTACATGTAACAGTTTCAATGGTGAAGGGGTGGGAACGGGATGCCAGCCTCGTAGGACGCTTAAATTCACGAGGCTTAGGGACAAGCGAAAGCAACTCCTCAGAGCAATTACCGTGGAAGTACTTGTAGAAAAGGCAGAGCGATGCAACATCGCGTCTGTGAGAGAGCGACTGCAGACGAGATGACAGATCAGGGCCAATCACATTGCATATCCGCCTCTGGATCTTATCAAGAACCCTGAGGCAACACGCAGAGGCCCAGACCATAAATGGCAGCAATACTCCATAGATAGATATATATATATATATATATATATATATATATATATATATACACAATTTAACTAATATATATATATATATATATATATATACAATTTAACTAATATATATATATATATAATTTAATTAAAATATATATATATATATATATATATATATATATAATTCAACTAAAATATATATATATATATAATTTAACTAAAATATATATATATATATAATTTAACTAAAATATATATATATATAATTTAACTAAAATATATATATATATAATTTAACTAAAATATATATATATATAATTTAACTAAAATATATATATATATATAATTTAATTAAAATATATATATATATATATAATTTAATTAAAATATATATATATATATAATTTAATTAAAATATATATATATATATATATATAATTTAATTAAAATATATATATATATATAATTTAATTAAAATATATAGATATATATATATAATTTAATTAAAATATATATATATATATATAATTAAAATATATATATATATATATATATATATAATTTAATTAAAATATATATATATATATATATATATATATAATTTAATTAAAATATATATATATATATATAATTTAATTAAAATATATATATATATATATAATTAAAATATATATATATATATATATAATTAAAATATATATATATATATATAATTAAAATATATATATATATATATAATTAAAATATATATATATATATATAATTAAAATATATATATATATATATAATTAAAATATATATATATATATATAATTAAAATATATATATATATATATAATTAAAATATATATATATATATATAATTTAATTAAAATATATATATATATATATATATAATTTAATTAAAATATATATATATATATATATATAATTTAATTAAAATATATATATATATATAATTTAATTAAAATATATATATATATATATATATATATATATATATAATTTAATTAAAATATATATATATATATATATATATATATATATATATATATATATATATATATATTACACATATGTATATGTGTAATAGAGAGAGAGAGCATTAACCATGTTATCCTCTTGTAAATTTAAGTTTAACCTTGTTATTACTTATATATAACTTTTTAGAATTGAAGAAATTATTTTGTTCAGCTTTTCTCAAGCATTATATAATGAACTTTAAAAAAACAAATTTCTGAATTCTAATTATTACTTTTGTCCCACGATACAGTGAACAAAACTTTAAAATTAGTCTCAGAAAACAAAGCAAACCATGAACAATTAGTCTAGAGTAAAACTCTTGAGAGAGAGACAATTTTGAAAGCTTGTTGATGATCATTATGCCAAATGGACATCTAGGATAAGCTGGGAAATTTAGCTATCAATGTAAAAGCTACCCTTTCCAATATTTACAGATTTGTTTTATTTAACTGTTATGATCACTACTACTTCTTTTTGTCTCGGCAAAGGAAACGTCAACAAGAAAAAAATCAATTCACCAATTACTATTGATGCCCCTACCTGACATGTGAACTCTTGGTTTAAAGGATAGAGTCAGTAATTCCCATACTGCTTTCCACCTTTAAAAAAAATTCATCTGCAAGCCTAATGGATATTTAATTGTCTCCTGCAACTTGTGTTGGAGGACTTGTAACAGTCATGGAAAATTGTTAAATATTTAATCCTGAATTGAAGCTTTGGTCATAATTCTTCATGTTCCTCTATTGGTAAGTTAGCACATCTGTTATGTCTGGTTATGATCTCAAATAAATACGGAACCCTTCCATTTTGTTTGTGAAAACAGACAGAAGAAAAAGATATACCAGAGTCTCTTTTCAGCCTTAGAGAAAGAAGGAAAGAAAAAGCAAAGAAAGGAAATGATAATGCTCTCATGCATTTAATGTCTGCTTCAGTGAAATGGAAAACCACGTCAATTTTGAATTTTTTTTATCTGTATCCTCTTATATTTTTAAATAATGACCAGCATTCATATTTATGATTGTTAATGCAATATTTTGTTGAAGTTGTTAATCTCAAATATTTAACAATATTATAGCAAAATCTTTACGGGTATTTTATAGCCATAGGATTTACAAATTTATTCACTCATTAACTTAAGAATTATAACTCATGAGAAAATTTAAAATATAGAAAAATGATGAAATTTTTAACGGATATTGCTAGTAATGACTAATGATAAAAGTAATTCTATTCGCAAGTATACTATTGATGTTTTATTCTGGATGGGATATATTTCTATTGTCAGTGGCCAATCATCATAAAATAAGTAATGATAACCTATAGATTTTTAGATGATCAAAAACTTTTAAGTCAATTGTGAAGACAGCTGTGTATTTATACATTTTCAAGAGGGTACTGTTTAAGAATTCTTGTCCCATGAGGATGAAATGCAAATAATTTAGAATTTTTAGTTTAGAACACTTGCCATCCGACTGCCTTAAGCAGTAATACAGAAATACTGACACTATCTCAAGGATCTACACTGGCATCTTTTTCTCTATAGGTTATAATCACGGACAGACATACTGACAGCCACTTCTGATTTTTGAACAAAGCAAATAAACAAATAAATGAAGATCACACATTTCCATATGTCTGTTGAAATGATAATGTCTGAAAAACAAGAACGATATTTTTAACGCTTTCATAGAAACTAAGATTATATCAAAGCAAAACTTTTTTTTTTTGCTAGACAAATTCATGCTGATAAAGAATTGTTTTAACCAATTTTGTCATCTTTGATGATAGGAGCAATAGACAAATTTTAGATTAACCACTCAAAACAAAATCTACAGTTAGGTTTAGAGAAAGTAAAATTAAATTCGCACAAGCAATAAATTTATCAGCTGAGCTAAACAATTTTGCTCCAATAAAATATATGTGGAGGGTTTTATTTTTAAGTGGCTTTGTTTAAACTTTCACAAATTTATTGAAAAGCGATGAATGAACAAAAAGGTTTTGTAAAATATAATAATTTTTTTTTTTATCCAAAAGTTTTACAAATTTTTAAAGTTTTTCTTTTCTTATGTATGTGCATAATTGCTTTTTTAAAAAAGAAAAAACAATTTTTTGTGAAGGTGAAAGAATAAAATGTGACTGAGCAGCAAAGAAAAGTTATCTTTTTGGAGGATAACTAAAAATTCATTGATGTTATTTGTATGGATATGCAGTAGGGAATGTCTTGGAAAACTGAAAATGAATCTCATTTTTCTGTTTTTTACTTGAACGTTATATGCATTTTCTGTGCAAACATGACTGCAAATGTAGAGGGAGCATAATAGCTGTTGGCTCAGAACAAGAAACTGGCAGGTCAAGTTTGAATTCTGGTTGAGTTCTTTACATTCACTTTTACACAAATACCCTTAGGAAGTATAAATCCAGTTATAGGCTAAATAGTAGAGTAGATAGTTCTCTAACCATGGTTGGTAACCTGTCTAGGAGAACAACAACTCTGAATTCAAACTGTAAAGGCTGTAAAAGCATACTATACAGCTAACAAGAGGACTTCATAATGACTATGATCTCCACTGCGGTCGATAAAGTAGGTAATTGTAAATACCAGACTTGGTACATAAAAATAATTTAAATTTCTAAGTGTGATAGTTGAAAGGTATTAAAATTTAAATAACTTTATTATTATGATAACAGACATTAGAAAGATGAAACTTTGCAACATGATAATTTGATATAAATTTAAAATGGTATGTAAATTTTATCTTTTTATGTAAATTAAAAGCTGAATAAATTCTACTTTAAGCTTGTTTCTTTTTAGCTGGAATCTCATATTTCATTAATAATAAAAAATAGGTTTTATATTTCCTGAAGTTGGTCAGCTTAAATGTTTTAACAATGTGTTATAATTTAAGAGTATAACATTTATTTTATCAAATTTTAATATATAGATTTTTTTATAATTATTCATGATAAACAATCATATAATAAACACAATCAATACAGACCTGTGTGCCTGTGTGTACCTGAAAGTATTGTTTATATCACACCAGTTATATTGTTATTTTAACACTAAAAATATGACATGGCTGAAATGTCTATCCCTTCTATAATGAAAAAAGCATTAACATAAGAAATTAAATTGTTAGTAAACTGGATACCATTCCATTCAGACTGGTATGCTCATTGTGGGTGTTATATTCATGTTTCAGCAGTTGAATGTTCAGGTCTTCTTCAGATGTTTGTCATGCTCAGTAACTACCACTGAATCTTTAACACAACTTTTTATTTAAGCTATGGGGATAGTCTTCTCATTCAGTTTTCAGTGCTGAAGGGTTATCTCATAGCAATCAATTGTCTATACTATTTGCCTTTGTTTATATGGCTTTTCTGTACTGCCCAACACAGGGATTGAACTCATGGCTGTCACAAGACCACATATACTTTAACTGTTTTTATTCACAAGGCTACATAATTAAGTGGTGTCATTTTAGAGACTTAAATATCTGTATACGGATGATAGCATTTTAAGTCTTGTTTCTTTCTTTCTGCCTTAATCAAAATAAAGGGTTTGGTCAAAAAAAATCTAAAAATATGATCAAGTAACAAAAATACATGATAAAGGCTGAAGGGAAAAAATGGCTGAAATGCAAATAAATGTGAATATTGAAATAGTTCAATACAAAAAATAAAGGAAGAGGCTATTTTACTGGCACTGGTAAAAGCTTTTAAGCTTATTTTACTGATTTCAGTAAAATAGACACCCCAGGCTATTTTGCCAGTAAATATCTTTTTTATTATGAAGGCGGGTAATGTTAAAAATAATAACACACAAATTTAACACAGAAGTTTATTTATTTTCACCAATGTTAAGACTATTTAAAATCTTTTCCACCATCAATTGCTAAAACGTAAGTTAAAATCATTTATTCATCATCAATTAAAAGAAATAGAGAAGTCTTTGAATATTTTAAGTACTTTAGGCATATCAGTCTCCGCAAATCCAAAACTTGCCCTCGGGTATGGTTCTCTTGCCAATACACTTCAGGTGCACCCACTGAAGACAACAGTCACAGACTAGAGAATCCATATTGTTCAAGTCCTGTCTGCACAGCCCAAACAAGCACAATGCTGGTGGTCTCAAATATAATATATTCTTAGTTCTAAAACACTATTTATATTTACCAGCAAAATAACCATGGTGTCTATTTTACCGAGACTAGCAAAAAAGCTTATTCGAAAAGTATGTAATAATGATACTTCCTCATCAAGACAAGTCTCCCTCAAACTACTATGAGTATTCAATTATAACATTTTTTAATCAAATAATTTACAAGAAAAAAATGTAGCAAACTTTGAATAATCAGCTTAAAGGAACAGAAATATTTTAAAATTAAAAAAAAACATATGAATTAAATGCAAATGTCTTCATGTCATATTCACATTAATTTTCTATTTAACAGGTCATAAATTGGTAAAAATCATTAAAAATATAAATAAACATTAGTTTAATATTTAATTCTGATACCTGACATTTGTTATTGATGATTTATACACCATCTTTACAAAAGGTGCTACAAATCAGATTATTAGAGAAAATATGATAGACTATGTAAATATATCTGTGTAACAAAATACGTATATATGTGCAGTGTGCTAAATTGAATTTGATTTCAAGAAATTCATTTTGCCCAATCAAAAATACTGTTACCTGTTATGGTACTACTTCTACTTAGACTAAAAGCAGTGGCAAACAAAATTTACACATGTAAATGACAGGTTGTCATTGTAGGTAGAGGTGAAAGGAAATTTCAACATGGCGACATTTCCATGTCTTTTTATATAACAATTGACTGATTAACAAAGTAGAGAAAATACACTAGTATGCAGATAAATATAGTTGAAAAGAATGTAGAAATTAAAATTTAGAAATTAGGAATTGTGTGTGTGCATTTGTGAGTGAGTGAGTGGGTTCAGTTACCCAAGGCAAAGATATCCCCATGCTGGGAACAAGTCCCATGTCGGTGTTACTTCTACTGAAAGCTCATGAGAAAAGAGAAAGAAACAAGGAGTGTCCCATTTTTATAGCTGCCACCTAGTGGCATCTTGGTGAATCTGGTAAAGCCAAACTCACACTGTCTTTCTTAAAAATACAGCAGCATCTCAAGATGATTTTTTTTTTTTAGTTAACAAAATGAAAAAAGAAAGCACCATTGCTTTAAATTGAAACCCCTAAAAAATAACTAAATAAAAATTCTTAATGCTTTTAGATTTATGGATCAGAATACCTTTAAAAAGAAAAAGAAAAAAGGTAAAATAGGTTTTATTGTTAACTTCAGGTTTCAAGCCAAAGTGAAGGCAAATGTCCTTCCTATCCTTTCTTGTTCATTTTGTCCAATCTCATATTTCCTATATATTGTCTTTTAACAGTATCACAATTCTCCATACCGGCACAAAAAAAAAGCTCCCCAGGTTAACCAATATTGACAATATAATCAATTTACACTCATTCAAGTAAGGCATCAACTCTTTCTACTTAAAGAAACCATTTGGCTAATCTGGTTTCTTTTGTATTGAAAAAGTTTACACTTTTCTTTCAGCCTCTCAAAATGGTGAAGTTGTTAAAAGTTTCTTCATAACTCATCTTTACTACCATCTTCTTTTCTTTCTTTTTTTCTATTTACAAATATTGTATATTTCTCATGTGCTGTAAGTGAACAAAAACAAAATAAGCAATTTAGGTGTTAGAATTAGAAAGAATATAAACATGCTCCATTAGCAGAAAAGTAGACAATCTTATCTCCATAAAAAAAAAGTGATTTTATCTTTATGAAACCTTATCTAGAAAATAAGCCAACAAACCTTCTAAAGCACTCACCATGATGGCAAAAGTAGTAGTAGTAATAGCAACGGTTTTGAGATTGCAAACATTCGTGCAAAATAAGATATAAATCAAGTAACTTTTTGCGTGAGTAATCCTGGATGTTGATTCTCTCAAATATGACTGATTTCCCCAAGTATTACATTTATTTTTTACTTCCCAACGTCACAGTCAGAAAATTGGTATTCATGCAAGAAAAATAAAAAGCCTTACTAGAAATACATGCAATCATTTAACATGCTAATGTTGAACCAACAAGAAAATCATTTGTTAAACTGAATGATTACAAAGTCATCATGAAAAAGGTATTTAAAATATCTATATACACACACGAACTTTGAACAGTTTATTCGTAATTCTAACCCTTATATACAACATCTCATTTGAAAATTTGAATATGTGTGTATATACACACACACACACACACACATATAAAAACAAATAGGAAACATTTATCAATCTAACATATTTCATACTTATTAAAGCTTCATCAGTGATTGTGATATGGTGAAAAAGAAGAAAGAATTCTTGTTTGATTTTCATAGGTTATGTTTCACGTGCATTCGACTTGTTGAACCAACGTTAGTATAATTCAAGGAGAGATAATGCATTCATTTCAAGTTTCAAGAAATTAATGGATTCCAAGCCTAACTGAAAAAACCATAAATATTATATGTATGTAAATGTATAATAATTCTAGTCAATCTAAATGAGATTCAAATGATAATGTATATTCATAAGTGTGTGTGTGTGTCTAGTAGACATTATGTTTGTTGGTCCTTCCCATGTTGATTTGGGAATGTTTTATGAACATACTGTTTTAGATTTTATATATATATATATATATATATATATATATATATATATATATATATATATATATACACACATTAGATTCTTTTAAAATGGTTTCAATAAAAGTTGGTGATGTAATATATAAGTTTTTGGTTTATAGTCGGTAATATTTTTACTAGTAATCTCTTGAAGCACTTTCTACATAAAGAATTATGCTCTTTTTTACTTAGCATGGCATTTGTAAAATCAAAGTTATGGTCAATTTTGTTTCTGTGTATTATGAGCAAGTCTGAATGATTGTCTAAACATAAATCTCTTTTATGTTCATAGGTATGGGCTTTTAGATTTCATGATGTCTCTCCAACATAAACTTTTACATTGTAAGCAATTTATTTGAAAAGTATTGGCATCTGAATGGGTTTGGATTTATTTTTCTTCCTAATTATATCTCCAATTGTCTTGCACATGATGTTAAAGATCCTGGTATTAGGAATAATCCATCTATTTACAAGTTTTGTAGAAATATTATTAGAGGGTAGGATTTTGAATTTTGTGTTGTTGTTAGAAGTTCTATTAATGGTGTCTAGTTTTGGGGATTGGGGATTTTTTAAGCTCATTTGCTAGGATGAAATGATGTGGGTAGTGAAGAATATACACACATTTTTAATATATATATATGTGTGTGTTTGTAAAAAGACAAACACCAATCTACATTCATTATTTTGAATTAAGAAAAAGGAGGAAGATGTTTTAATTGACTATGTCACAAGAACGCCTTTTCCCCATTAAATACATAACCTCATTTCATACAATATTTTTATTAATTAGTAGATATACATCTATAATTAATAAGCTTTCATTTTAGCATACCATTTCTGTAAAAAATGACACCATATATGAAATTGATATTTTATTGAGTCATTATCATTAAGTTTTCCCAGTTGACTCATTGTGTTTATTCAACACCCACAGAGCCCACATGTGATTTATACTACAAATATGTTGAGTGGACTTTAGTTACAATTTCTGGGGGAGAGCATATAATCTGACATGATCAGCAATTTCAACCATGCTAGTATGATCAAACCTTTTTGGTTTTAAAGTGCAAATTGAAAAAAATTAATGATAACTTATGAATTTGTGCTAATACAGCCATGCACAAACTTCGAAACAGTTCCATCAACCCAATTTTATTCACAAGGCTTGGGTCGACCCATGGTATGGTTTTCAGGCACTTTCCAAAGGTGCTGTACACTGGGATCACTTCCCACAAACTTATCACATCAAGAAGTCACCTTCCTGATAAATCAACCGTAGTGAGATTCGAACCTGGATCTCATGGTTAGAAAGTGAACACACTAACCATTTAGACACTGATGTCAACACCAAGAGTCTGTTTCATGCTTGAACTCAATCTCCTCGCCTGAACATTGCATTCAAGCATGAACGACTGTCACCACTCAGCATTGCCAACAGTGTCCAAAGTTCTTGTATTTAGACATGCTCTATCCTGAATTTTGAGCACTTTTACTATATAAATATAATATACCTTAAAACTATATTTTATCATATACACACACACACATATATATATATATATATATATATATATATATATATAAAATATTTAAAAACAGTGGATCCTACTGCTATTAACGCATTGCTCTTCAACTGAATTGAGGAGCTCTCTGAGCCACTGGTGTATCTTGTATAGAAAACGTTAATATTTCCCGTTCTCTCTGCTGTGTGACAATAACCTAGGAGTAGCATTTCTGACTGATGCCAAATCGGTTGGGTTTCGATCCTGGCTAGAAGTAATCAGACATGTAGCCATACGAAAGAGCTGTGATACAGTAAAACAGTCTGTCTGTGGATGACTATATATATATATATATATATATATATATATAGTGTGTATTTAGGCAACATTTTTTCATTAATGCATGTTTCATTAAATAATATAGACAAGTTTTGTCTATTTATTTTAAGCAAATTCCTTTCATATCGTCTGATAAGCTTAATAACATTATCTAGTATATCCAACTCAATTATTTGTAATGATTCTCCCCCCACCCTCCGTTAGCAATTTGCAAAAAATCAACATAGTTTACAAATTCAAGTGCCCTCTGGGAGATTGTATCTCCAACAGATTAAATAATATTTATGTTGGTCACGGCACAAACTCGCTTTCCCGATGCTTGACTCTACATTTAAATGATAATTCTAACATTCTTAGGCATTTAAAACAACATGCCTGGCCGCATACACAATTCCGGAAAATCCTTGTTGAAAACAACTATACTTAAACATGAAAACAATAAACAAAAACTAAAAATTCTTGAAGCTATATACATAAAACAATTGAAACTTAAAATAAACAAAATAAACTATAAAAACTCCACAAATATACTTAAATGCCTATAATTGATAACAGAAGCCATTGGTTTATACCAACGGCTTCCCATACTTAACACTTCTCGTTTTCACTCTCACATGGTCATGTGTGATGTCATGGGCCACAGTGCGATTTTCACTTCCAGTGTCTCGTATGCATTTGTTTGTCGTTGCTTGGAAATCTTCCATGCAAACAAAACAGACTATCATTTTTGCTATGTCCGTGTATTGTTTAATTTATTGTAATGTAATTGTCATCTTTGATGATGGCTTATGTAAGCCGAAAGCTTAGATAGGATTAAAAAACATGTATCAATATGGTGATTTTCTTTTGTCTTTCAATGATAATGTTATTAAGCTTATCAGACGATATGAAAGGAATTTGCTTAAAATAAATAGACAAAACTTGTCTATATTATTTAATGAAACATGCATTATATATATATATATATATATATATATATATATATATATATATATATATGCACACTACAAAATGGACTAAGTCCAACAATTAATTTAATATATTTTATACGTTATTTATATATACACACAAATATTTAAGTGAATGCTCTGTTTATAATAAACTGTATTAACAATATTTACCAGCCTGAACATCTGACAAATCTCATAAAAAATATGCATCCTCCAACGGGAATCAAACTTGTATCCTACATGGAACTATCATATAGCTTGATGTGCTATCCAAGTTTAGCTACCAAGGAGCGTCTGGTTAGCAAGATTGATTTTACTGCTTTCAAACTACAGTTTAGAGAAGTTTATAGTTTAAAAGCAGTAGAATCAACCTTGCTAACCAGACGCTCCTTGGTAGCTAAACTAGTATAAATATGATGGTTCCATGTAGGATACAGGTTTGATTCCTGTCAGAGGATGCATATTTTCTATGAATTTTCTCAGATGTTCAGGTCGGTAAATGTTGTTAATACTTTTTATTATAAACAGACCATTTACTTAAATATTTGTGTATATATAGATAACATATATATATATATATATATATATATATATATATATATATTACGCGAATCATTCATACGAAAAGCAGATAATGAAGTTAATGATATGGCAAGAATCACTCTCGCAAACAATTTTTAATAATAAAATACATTAACCTCGAATCCGTTAATGAATGGTATGATCCTTGTTTATAAATTCCAGTTTTATCAGGTCTTTTTTTACTACTAGCTTTCAATCGTTTCATACAATCATCCTCAGGTAGGGAAATAGGCAAGTTTTTTACATCCAGGTAATAATAGGACATCGAAAGATAAAGTGTAATCCGAAAGAAGTGTTTTTAGAAATGTGATATTGTTAACTGTAAGAATACTTTTGGAGCGTGCAGTCACGACGCTGAGGTTGAATTTTTTTTAATTTTAAAATTGTGCGTTCTTGTACTAATATAGTAATATGAGAATTCTTTTGTAGAAGTAGGTTTTTTTAGTAAAGGTGGCATGAACTAAATTGTATATATATATATAAATAATACTAGCTAAGATACCTATCTAAACAGGTAAGAGATCAATATTTTGCTAGTAGTTGGTCACAATGACAATAAAATGATTCCTTATTAATGATGGGACTCAGTGTTGTTTTCAGCTGAGTTAAGTTATTTGAAATTGTTTAAATTATTAATATTAGTATAAGGAAAAGCTAATTTTATGTTTTCAATTCAAAACAGAATTTCTTACGAGAAGATAACTAAAATATTTAAGAAATATCCACTTGACAATAAATACAGTCATCAATTAAAAATCTGTTATTGCTATTATTTACATGTATTGAGATTCATTGGTATCATCTGTAGTAACAACTAGTAGAAGAAGATTTCAAATGTTTCTGTTAAGTTTACTATGAAAAGTAGAAAGTTTATTTTAGGGGTTAAATTGTTCTATGAAACTTCTTTTTAAATGCACAAAAATATATTTCTTGTCTGGACATTAATAAGAAAATAGAAATTATAATCTTATAGCAAATGGTAACAAGGGGTAACTATTACAAAAAAAATAATTTATATAACAGAAAGGAAACATTCACTTCCCACATTAGGAGAAAAGAAACAAAGAGAAGAGGAAAGAGGAAAGAGAAAAGAGGAAAGAGAAAAGAGAAAAGAGAAAAGAGAAAAGAGAAAAGAGAAAAGAGGAAAGAGAAAAGAGGAAAGAGAAAAGAGGAAAGAGGAAAGAGGAAAGAGGAAAGAGAAAAGAGGAAAGAGAAAAGAGGAAAGAGAAAAGAGGAAAGAAAAAGAGGAAAGGAAAAGAGGAAAGGAAAAGAGGAAAAAATCAAAAAATCAGTAGAATCTTTCTTTCATCCAATAAGTATGCATCCAAAATTTCAGCTCTATCGGAAAGGATTTGGGCATGTTTAAACTCAGATGAGTGAAAGAGATCCACAGTGTAAGGATTTCCATTAAGAATTACAAAAGCTACTTCTATTACTTCAAATGTTATTTTTAGTGGATATCCATATTTGAATAGACATTCCATTTATTTTAAACAGTATATATTTTGTCTAACAGCCAATGTACTAAAAAAACTTGAAAATGTACTCTCCAAAACAATTCAAATCTGTACCCAGCTTTGCTGGAGGAACCACTATCTGATCTGGCTTGCTGGCTTTACCACTTAGCTATGAAGAGCAACACAATAAAGCAAGATTCTATTTTACCTTTAAAGCACACTGACTTGTTCAGAGTCTCCTGAAACACATCTTCTCAGTTTCATATCCGAAACATAAAAAAAATAATTTCTATAGAATTAATGGATTTTATTTTTTTTACATATATACACATACAAACATGCATATACAAGCACATGTACGCTTGTCTGTGTGTTGTTATTAATAAACTATTGCTTAAATGGTAAAGTTTTTTTTTTCTATTTTTAGGATATTAATTATGGTTGTTTTTTTTTGTTGTTGCTTGAATATATGTATATAGTGTATACAGTATATACACCTAGACACACATATACAAGGTGTGGTGGATAAATTGTCATCCAAATTACACAAAAATGAAAATAACACTGACATCTCATTTTAACAGAGATATTTACCAAATTTGCACAGAAATATCTTAAAATACTAAAGAGTAAATTTATTCAATAAAATCACCACTGGCTTCAACCACAGTCTCCAGACAATTCGGAATCTGCAACTATCCTGGATGGTCTCCTTGTTTAAGACGATGAATGCTTCCATATTCTTTGCTTTCAGTTTATTAGGTGGCCAGATGTAACAGATGATGTGGTTGCATAAATTGTCTGACAGCCATGACTGGGTTCTCCTGCTTGTGTGGCATGGTGCAGAGTCCTGTAGCCTGACAGAGTCTTCCAGCAGCCACTCTCTTGGCACAGGGAAGTTCTGCCTCCTCAAGGCACTTCATGTAGGCCTTCATGTTGAGTCTGGGGCCCAGTGGGAAGATGAATGGAGGCATAATGTCACCATCACTAGTGATGACTAAAAACACCATGATGTTGACTGGGTATAGCATCCAACTCTTTCTGAATATTCTGTACTGTCCTCAGATTGACACCCAAACACTGAAATATTTGTATTGGAGCTCCCGGTGCAAATGCCAAGCAGTACAGAATGCCGTTTTCAAATTTCTGGCAGAGTGAATTGCATCATGTTGCTCTTGTACTCACAGATGGTGCCCAACTGACTTTAATATACTGTGCAGTTGACAAAATCAAAATCAAACAACATGCGTGCACAAAATTAAAAATATAAAATGACAATTTACCCATCGCACCTTGTATGTAATTTTAGTGTATATACATTAAACTGAATATTTGCTTATATCATGTATATTTCATTTTTATTAAATTGTTAGTAGTTTATTTTTAGCCTTGGTGTTAATGAGTTATTAATTAAAGGGGGTTAGGTTTGTTCATTTGTAGCGGTGTAAATGTATATATATATATATATATATATATATATATATATATATATATATATACACGCATGCATGCATGCATAGACGTGTATACTTAGTATTTGTTTATTTAGTTATTAATATTTCTTTTTTAAATTTAAATTATATTTCATTTATTTATTTTTAATTAGTGCTTAAGTATTTATGCCTACATTTATTTCAGTTTTCTTGTTTAAGAGTTTATTTTTAAAATAAATATAATAGACATGTTTTACTAAAACAATAAAAATGAAGATAACACTAATCTTAACCTATATTTATCCTCATTTTAGTCCATATTAATCTTCTCAAAAGAGTTTATAAAAAAACAACTAATATAATTTGTTTACTGCAAATTTGCAAATGAAATTCAAGAGCCAATTAATGTCTATGGCACGTCTTAAACAACAATTCAGAATATTATGATTAACCCAAAGAGAATTTCGAAAATAGCCGAAACAGAAGTTTCTGCCAGAATCTTGGAGCCTGATCAAAAGGATATAAATTGATACCACTGAGCGAGAAGAAGAAAAGACAGTGAGAGTGACAACTAGAGGTGTGACCACTAGAGAACCAGTCATGCATGACACATGAAGTAATTAAGAGGTCATCTGATTCTTGGTATATTTCTGCCCTGCTTAGGTGTCAGAAAAACAAAGTAGATTGACACTGACCTATTTCTAATATTACTACTACTTCTATTCAAAACTACACTACTGGACCTTCTCCTGACTGCTAACAATATCCACCTTATAAAACAAACATTTTGCTATACTGAATACCAAAGGACTCATGCTAAAAAATATATATATATATATTATTTATTTTATATCCTTGAATCAGTTCATTTTATTCCAAAGTTTCCAGTAAAGAAAATCTTACCACCTATCCACAATATAATCAAAAATGAAAAATCATTTTCTCCTCCTCCTATCAATTCATAATCATTTTTGAGTCATTACAGTTTGCATTAATATCCTCCTTATTAAAAATACAAATCTTTTACACATCATAAAAATAAAATTTCCTATAATTTCTTTTTTCTTTTTTAGACTCTTCAAGTGTATATCAAAGTTTTAATAACATTTAATATATTTTCCAATTTGAGTAACCCTTTTCTATGACATGGCAATTCACAGAGATAATAAACAAAAGGAATCTGTTTGAGAACCATAACCACCTATATCTTGAAGGGTCATGGCATTGTCAGATCTTACTGATGTGTAATGAAGAGGCCACAGTGGGGTACAGATCTGTTTTATTTACCTGTCATGAGATAAGATGAATGAGGTTCAAAATTTCTGAGATCACTTCTTCCCAGCCACAAAAGATTCAGCTATTTTTATCTTATTCAGAGAACATCAATTTAATAATAGAGTCATTGTGCCTATAGAAGTAGTTAATCACATTTTCTAGGACTTGTGGTAGATAAACATCTTTCTAACCTGAAAAACTATCTTCTACCAATTCTATTTGTGGATATTTAATTGTCCTGTAGTGTAGATTGGTGTCTCTTCAAAATAACACAAGGTCTTTGAGATGCTATCATTGGAAATGCCTCATCATGTTGGAAGCAGCAAAAAAGACATGCAAAGCCCTTATGCACTTGACGGAAAGACAAGATGCTAACAAAGATCAATGACACAATCAGGTTGTTTGAAAGGAGTACAAAAAATGTTTGGGAAAATTCCCCCAAAAACAAAACAAAAAAAAAAAAATAAAAGGATTGCTCAATTACCTTAAGACAGATGCGTCCATTATACAAAGAACTGGTATTCCCATTCTGAGAAGCATAAAAGAAATTTAGTTTTTGTTTTCTTTCTTCCTTTCTTTCTTTTAGCTATATCCAATAGGAAAAGCTTCAAAGACATTTTATAGACATGCAGTTTATATTTTACTGTAATGTATAAACTATATAGAAACTTGGTTTCATATTAATTCACCATTTTGATTTTTTTTCACTCAGTTCGTTTTTGCAATAAAGATAAAATAAAAAATTTAAAAAAAAGAGTTTGATGCACGTGCACATTTCAAATGAGCTCATTAATACTCCTTCCCAGTCATTTGGAGAAAAGTAGAGGTTTATCACTTGTTCCCTATTTATGATTGGATTTCCAGTTACTTCTAAAGTCTTTTTACTCTCTTTCACTCCCAGTAGTCCCTTGCATCTTAGTGGCATCATGGCCTTTCTTGAGGTGAACTGATTAAAAAAAATAAAAATAAAAAAATTTTAAAAAATAAAAAAAATTTTTTAAATTAAAAAAATAAAAAAATAAATAAATAAATCGCCATTCTTGCCCAACATCCAACCTCTCTTCCCACAAGATTATGTCCACATCATGCTGAAATCCTGTTTCCCCATATGATCACTGGTTAAGCCTGGTCAGTATCTAGATGGGTGATCACTTGAGAATACCAGGTGATGTAAGCTTGATTGCATAATGGATAATCAGAGAACCAAGTTCCAATTACCCTTTGGCTTTGTTATATTGACTTATGTGCAAATACCCTTGGGAAAGGGTATGAATCCACCACTTCTCCCCGCAATCAATGGATTAATTTGTGACACTTGTGTCACTAAACCATTATTATTTTTTTAAAAATTTTTCTGGCTTTATATAACCCGCAAAGAGTTGATAAGCCATAGAAAACAAATCGATCAATGAAATACTGATCAGCTAAACAGGCATTGTTTTTAGATTTATTTACATTTGCTGGAATATAAATGTATAAAAACAACCATAACCACAAAGTGAGGGATCAGTTTATATACTGATTTTAACATAGAATTGATTCCCTACTTTATATCCACATTCTAATTTCTTGTTTGTCAAATTCTGATTAGATGTAAATCCACCTCTTTCCCCCACTATGGGTTAATTAGTGAAACTTGTGTCACTAAACCATTATTATCATTACAAAAAAAAAAAAAATTACAATCTAAATAAAAATATTTTCTGCCTTTAAATAACCTGCAATGGGGTGATAAACTGTAGAAAATGAATGAATTAATCAATTTCTCTTTGCCCATGCAATAAAATCTTACACAATCTTAATTTACTACAGCTTATAATTACCATCACTTTAGTATATCCAGCAAGAATAATGACAGAAACACAGACCATTCATTGCTTGTCTGGTTTGTATATTCAATGCATTATTAACAGATGTACAAATACCAAGTGGATGTGAAGAATTCATAGCTTTTGGCATTTTCTAAAATACAAAGAAAGCAGGTGTTCAAAATGTAAGGAAAGAAAATTTGAAAGCACAAAATACAAGGAATTAAAACTCATCAAGTATATCAGTATAGCATCTTTGCAATTTGATGAATATCCCCAAACTCCATGAACACAAAATTGGCTCATAAAACCTCCTGTGTGCCTGGCAGAGACAAATCATACCAGCATTAAATACCTCAGATATATATCATGTCAGTAAATGTTAGACCACTAAGTGTGAAACAAACATACACACACGTGTGTGTGTGTGTGTGTGTGTGTGTTTGGTTAAATAAACAACAATGACAATAAGGTTTACGTTTCACTTGAACAATCATAGATCAATCTCAGAACATTTAAAGGAACACTCATCCACAGTTTAGACAGATATTAGCAGAAAATATGAAAATACATTAGTACTTCCTCAAGAAGCTTCCATAATAAGCAAAAATTTAAAATTCTGGATGCCCTTTATATAAGAGAATGGCAGCCCAAAATAAAGTCAGCGACGAATATAGCAACAAAGTTCTTAAACAAAGTGTTATATAAAAAAAATATTAAATTAAAATACTACAATACAAAAATCTTTTTAAAAAAATTACATAAGTTACCTCCCTTGCATAGCGGTGAAAACATATTTTGAATTTATGGTGTTAACACATAACACATCCATAGACATGCAACTCCTGAAGATGGTCTCCGATGAGATTGGAAGTACTTGGGAAATAAAAATTACTTGAAAGAAAATTTTGGTATTTTTCTTAAAACTGAAATAAACAGATATACTACATCTAAATTATTAACCAAACATGCTTGAATGAAAATATGCTGCATGTGTGTGTGTGTGTGTGTGTGTGTGTGTATGTGTGTGTGTGTGTGTGTGTGTGTGTGTGTGTGTGTGTGTGTGTGTATGTGTGTGATAGAGTTAAATACCTATATGTTATAAAAGAGAAAGTTAGCCAATTCTTGTTGACATTGGTTGTTCCCAGCCACAATTCAATTTCTAATTAGCAGCAGGACACTTGTCACACCTGTCATTTGAAACAGACCAAGCCATGGAGCTCAATATAGGCTCTTTCAATTTCTTCTCAGATGTAGTTGTTAGTTGCCTAGAGAAACCTTGTCAGTTTGAACAGAGACTCGATGCACAATTTTTTTCCCAGATTTCTACCCAAATAATAAACATAAAACAGTCAGTTTCCAAAACATTCACAGATGTGCAAATACGTTTCTCTCTAAGGCACAATAATCCAGTTGTATGTAATAATCCTTCAACAAAACGTATTTCCCCAAGACATGATTCATCGCTTAATACTCAGTGGCAAAAAAATTTCTGCACAAAGCCTGCCTTTGAAAGCTCAAAGGAATTAACAAGAGATATGAATTATCTTCTTCATTGATCATGTATATTCACATATCCTTTATCCATATCACATTCTATCAAGTTCTAGAAGCTCATGTTTTATCGCATGGCCCTTCAGGACATAGGCGATCAGGGCTCTCCACAGATGCCTTTTCTTTATTATCTATGAATTGCCATGACTTCTTGGCAAAGATAGTGATTTCCCATTGCTTTCCCAGGACATTTTGGGGATCTCTTCATACCAGCTAAATGTCTGTAAAGCATCTTTTGCTATTCCTGTACAACATCAAATTTTTGTGTAACACTTTTCTGTCTTCTGTCCCTAATACAAAGCTCACATCTTATGCTGCCCCTCTTTGCCAACAATCATGTATTCTGTTGTCTTAATAATCAATCCTTTCTTCTTGCTTTTCTCAATATTATCTAATAGGTCTTTCAGTTTTCCTTCTAAATTTGCTATCAACACAGTGTCATCTGCATGATGTAGTTTGTTAACATGACATTTGCCAATAATGATTTCTGGAATGTGTTTTAGTCCTCTTAAAATCATTTTGCTGTTCAGGTTAAATAAAATGAGTAAGAAAACACAACCTTGCTTTATTCTTTACCCAATGTTTGTATATTTTAACTCTGCAACAGAAATAAAATGCTGACTGAGCTGCTGATACCTACTGATAATGGTACCTGTCCTAATTGTCAAAGAGACAACATCTAGTATGCTGTCTCTGTAAAAAGAAAACAGATATCTGCCCAGCCAGAACAGAGCCAGAGTGAACCCTTGGACATCTGGGTATGAAGAAATAAGATACCTACCAGCACCCTTACAAAGTAGTCCAGACGGTTAGCTGAGCAGTGTTAGTTATGCAAATGATTCCTTTTGCTATCCAACCACTAATGTTTTGGGCTCCATAAAATCAGGCACATTTTCTAAAAAAGAAGCAATGGAAGGTGGGCCATGCTGAGCATATCACAGGATTGCCATACAATACTGAGGATTTCTGTTTGAGTTAAAGTAGGGGTGTTACCCAACACCACCTGAAATTCATTCACCCTTGCTAGTGTTTCTGGTGTCTCGGCTACATTCGTCCCTTACATGTGGAAGTCCTGTTTATGCCCTGTCTTAATTCTGTATTCAGGTTTTTCAGGTTTGGTTCCAGTGCTGCTAATTTTTCTGTCTCTCCTGAGTTGCAGATAACCAACGAAAAAAAAGCAAAACCATCAAACTCATTCTCTATCAAAATGCAAGCTGTTTCTGTCTATATCTCTGAAATGAGGTATTATGATTATTTATATTATTTGGGCTGTTATCCTCATCTTCATTGACATATTCACAATGTTTCGGCTGTTGTATGCTCCAGCCTTCTTCAGGTGATTTTAATTTCAAACTGAACCCTTTATTTTGTCCACCCAGGTAGATTGTTCTAGTTCCACATGCCATGCTTCTGGATGTCTCAGTTATTTCCCTTTAATTCAACTCTCCAAGTTTTTTGGTTCACCACTGCTGTAGCCTGGTACTGAACTCAGAACTCTTTGGGTCTAGTCATTGGATCTAATCAACATCTTTATCCACTGGGCCATGTGTTATTGGAGAGTTAAGTTAAAGGGAAATAACTGAGACATCCGGAAGATAATTTTGGAAAATATAAAAATTTATTAAGCGATTAGAAAGTTAATAATGAGGGCAAGTCATGGTCAAGATTAACTGAATGCTACTCTAAAATACCCAATATGGTCTACCCCCCAAAATACTCTAGGTTATAATATAAGACACAGGTTTCAGTTTATGAACATGGCATTTGTCTTTCATTTTGTTATCTTGTGAGCATGCAGCAGGCCCTTTCCCAGCCTTTGATGCACACTGACAGTATTAAGAATCAAAATGCAAGTGGAGTAATCATTGGCCAGGGATTGGAAAGATTGGCAGGGGCCACATTGTATGTTCACTACCAGAACATTAAAATTTTGAAAATTGCAAGCTCAAACTGTTCACAGACTTTTTTCTTCAGAATACAGAGAGAGTAGCGCATGATATTTATCAATATTATTAGTTTGACTTTCGTCAAAGCATTCACAATGTCAATAAAAGAAAAGAAAAATGATTTTTTGTGAACAGTGGAAAATTTGACTGCCTAATTTCAAAACGGACCTAATTTCTGCCAAACTGATATATCAAATGAACCAGAAATATAAAGAAACTATCAGCAGCTTACAAGTCATTTAATGCACAAGTTCTAGTAGAGAAAATTGAAGACAAGTCTTGAAATATGCAACCATTGAAAGTGAATAAAGAAAAATTGTGCCAAGTTATGGACGTTATCGAGAACTGATCAACATGGGAGACAAGTGCTCCACTTACAGATGTGAGGACAACTGAATTCACCATTTGTTATGAATGCATATATAATTTATAAGTATACAAAGATACCATCACAAGTAATAAAAAGCTGTGTCCATATGTCAATACAACACAAAAAAGCCAGGACTAACAAAAGTGCCACTGCTATAGCTATATGAAAGAGAAGCATGATAAAAAGGTTACGCTTTGCTGTTAGTGGAACATGCCAGGCATTGTTTACTGGGAACTGCTCAAATTAAACAAGACTATCAGTCAAGGTACTCTAGATGCATTTGTAAAATTCCAATAATGTAACAGTTGAATAATACCTACAATTGCACAAAATGTATCAATTACATGACTAGACATTGGATAAGATGATTTGTAAAACCTGTTGCAAGTTAGAGTGGGAAGTTTTATTACAAACAAACATTAATCATGAGAATTGATAGCTTTTACCACACTGAGGAACTTTCTAATTGAGGATTTTCAAAATGAAGACAGTGGAAAAATGGTACTGTAAGCCTTCTTGGATTTGAAACTAATGGCCATCTATAACAGGGGACCTTAAATGTTTTGGATCATTGATACCCTCATAGAATCCTTCATCACTCATTGACCACTGACATTTTTTTTTTTGAAGCTAGTAATCTATTTAACCTTTTCCTTTATTATTGCTTCTCAGTAAGATTCATTTTACTTTTGTTATTCTTTCTTTTCAATTTCTAGTTCTCTACTTTCATTAAATATGTTTCTTTGAATAATAATAATAATGTTGATGATAACAATGATATATGACATGGGGGTGGAAAATTTCACCTACACCATTAGTGCTTTTAGAATGCTTGTACAGAAAGAATGCAAGTCCTGCGGAGTTAAAATGACCTTTGATCTGCATTGATGCTTATGTAGGAAATATGAAATTGAATTTGATAAGAAATGGTACCGCCACCAGGTAGAGAAAATGATTGAAAACCACCAAGATATTGTAGAATTTCAACAATCCAAACAGACTGCATTTTTGAAACCACTAAACTAGACCTCATTGGAAAAAAAAAAGTCTCCTCATTGATGCCGCTGTTCTTCAATGTCAAAGTAATAGAAAAGGTTAAAAAGTACACCAAAGATTGAGGTTGCCAGAATTTGGGATATTCATGCCACTATTTTTCCAATTGTCTTTGGTGTCTAAACCACCAAATTTGAAAAATTACATTATGAAATTCAGAATAAAGCCTATTATCCATTCACTTCAGAAGTCTGCATTATTTCACACTGCAAATATTCTGCAAAAGGTGCTATCTATTTGAAGACATGATGGCAAACACCTATAATGCAAGATCTGTTTTAAAACAAAAAATGTACGGAAGAAGAAAAAAAATAATAATGGCAAATACTTAATAAATAGGATAAGTAATAATAAACACTGCTGTATTCATATGCAAATCTCCAACATGTAAATAGCAGTTGATACAGCTGGAGGGTAAAATATTCCTAACCTTGAAGACGAAACTATTAAAGAAACAGTAGAAACAGTGAATACTTTTAACTAATTATAGTTTACAACACATTAAGATGAATTAATCTCCCTTTTTATTAAATAGCAAGGGGATTGATATTTAGGTGGAAATTAATGAGTTTTAGTCACATATGTTTTATGATTTATTTATTAATCTACTTATATTGACCCACCAGGGATTGATATTGACCCCTTTGTGCTCCATCACAAACTCTTTGTCTTCACACTGATAAAAATAAATAAATAACAATAGTGGACTATACAGAATAATTATTACTGTTTTATTTTCTGAAATAAAATTTTGTTGACTGAATAAATATTCATAAACTTTCTTGCAAAGCCAGTAGCTATATATTGTCACTTTGAAAAACATCATCTGAACTCTTTCTGATTTAAGTTCCCAGAATATTTTGCTGATGTTTTTATATATATATATATATATATATGTGTGTGTGTATGTATATATATATATATATATATATATATATATATATATATATATATATACACACACACACACACACACACACACACACACACACACACACACACACACACATCTAAAGAAAAACCAACTATGTTGGTGCAATCAACAGACAACTAGCCAGAAGACCTAATAGCTTAGACAAGAAAAAATCCTGAACAAGGAAAGAAAAACACCCAAAGGGAAACACTTACCCACTCAGTAAAGTAAAATTCTCAACACAAGGATGATCTAGACAGAGCAAAAAATATTCTAGTCATCTAAAGATCACAAGAGCATGAAACCTGAGTAATGACTCAAGCTATCCTTTGTCCTTAGTCTTTAAAAATTTGAGTGCATTTACTGGATTTAACAGCAGTCTGTCGACACTTGAAATCTGACTTATTAAAAAGATACACAGTGAGTCATTGATTGATTGATCTTCTATGGCCCATCAACCTTTTACATTTTATTTAAAGCCAGAAAATATTTTTAGATTCGAAGAATCTTTTTTTTATTGTTTTAAGATAATAATGGTTTAATGATACAGGTCTTACTAATTAATCCATAACCGGGGAAAGAAGAGGTGGACCCATACCTTTTCATAAGGGTAATTTTGTGTAAGTGAATATAACAAACCCAACAGGAATTAGATCTCCAATTAACAATTGTGAGCCATTATCCGTTACATCACTCATATATCCAACAGCACTTGGTATTCCCAACCAGTAACCAGTCTAGGTTCTGATCATGTTTGATGCTACTTAACTTTGGTGATTGTATGGGAACCAACATTTCAATGTGATGTGGCTGTAAGGTTTGACAATGAAGAATTTTGAACTGGAGTCTTTATGGTCAGAAAGTAAACATCTTAATCACTCAGTCACGTGCACATATTCATATAATTGTTGCTTATAGTCTTAATCATGATATCATAGCGACATCTTTCATGTGACTCTTTGTTTTATTTGTTCTTTGAAATGCTTTTCTTTTTCAGAAAACTGAATTGTTCATTTCACTTTGATCAGAGAACCGGTGTTTCAACACAATGTAGCCATAAGCTCTATGAGTCATTGATTACCAAACATACGTTGAATAATTAAGATTTGACTAAAATAATCTTGATTATTTATTTTATTGTGCTTGGAAATTTAATTTAAGAAATGTAAGATTATCTCAAAAGCTGTTTGAAAATTGGAAATATATATATATATAGAGAGAGAGAGAGAGAGAGAAAAATGAAATCAATAATTTTTTTTCTAGTTGAAACTTAGACATGGTAAATAATATTGTGGCTAAAGATAAGAGTGAGATTTGCAATTAATTATTTTAAAATGTTACCAAAAGTCTCCCCACATTCAAATTTCATATGCATCAACAAAAGGCTTCTAAATATATATTTTTTTGCACTTTGTTAGAGACCAAAACAAACAATGGAATCCGTCTTTAGCATACAACTACCAAGTCAACACTCTCCCAAGTTGAATAATATAAATCCATAATTTTTCCACTAAGTGGTTCGGCTTAGAGTGATTTTAAGTACATTGAGTAGAATCGATTTAAAGCGAGTGAAAATTACGTTTCAGAAGAAAAAAAAGAAAGAAGTACACATTTACTGACATTAGTAGATAAAATCTTATTACCAAGTCTGAAGAAGTATTAATCTTTGATTTCTTTTACAACACAAACATTTCATCCTAACTCAAAGACCTAACCACCAACCAAGACAGAATAATCAATTCCTTCTTGCCTTTTTGTGTATGTGCACACAAACATGCATGCACAAACACACACAGATATGCATGTCAGATTACAACAAAAATAGAATATTGCTGAAATATATGGGCTGAAGCTACTCAATCTTCACTTTACATCTTTGACAGCATTCAAAGTCTTTTACACAGTCTTGTAGAGGAAGACTTATTCTCCAGTCTAAAGCTTCTTTCTCCACAGTCACAAACCTGTTGCTACTTTCTCGCTATTTCCATGGCAAATATTCATATGAGCTCCATTCTTTTGTTCCGATATTTACTGCTGAGGCATGCCATATTACTTCCACAGAGTCAAATCAACCTCATTTTCTCCATATACCAAATATAAGGAGAAAATTTTACTTTGATTCCCTTTTCCCCTAAGAACTGTCACTTTGTGAAAGACACACCCATGAAGGTGCTTTCTTGAATATTACAATCTTAATTGTTATCTATCCACCTTATTCTCATAATTTTCACTTCCAATCACCAACTTTTTTGCTCATGTCACATCTCATTCTGCATTATTAATATTAATTCCCTTTCTACTGCATTGTATTACAAGGCCTTTCAAATACAGTATCCTTATTGTTAACTTCACTCAAAGGTGTTTTGTGTTGCCATAGCAGGATATGACAACACAACAATGAAAATCAAACAAATTAAAATTCAAGGATCAGTGTCAACTTCAGTGGCAGGATAAACTTTTTTTCACAGCAAATGATGTTACAAACAGAGTTAATCCTTTACCATGAGTGGCTCTCAAGTTTTGTATTCGGTGAACTGTAGTCTGTAAAGAAATGCACAAAGCAAAGAGAGTCAAATGGCAATTTAAGAGTTGCTTAAATTGAACTTTTCAATGTAAAAAGTGATTTAATTCCAATCACATTGACAGAAATGAAGTAGGGAAAGTTTGTTTCAAAATGAATCTTGTTCTATACAATCACATACTCAGGTCATTGTATTTGACCTGGTCACACCATTTGAACCAAACAAGTCACACTAATTGAAAAAGTTTAATTAGAAAATACAAATGAACTCTATCAATGATTTTCAATTAATTTTGACATTTTTTTGCATTGAATTTATAAATGAAGAACCTATCAATGAAAACTTGTATTTTAATGCATTGTCCTTTCAGAATGGACATAATCACGACCTTCCATATATCTCTTTTCTTTGTCTGTGAATTGCCATAGCTTTTTGGAAAAGATAGTGAAGTGGTTTCCTATTGCCTTCTATATGGCTTTGAATTCAGAGTTGTCTTTTCCTATGACCTAATCCAGGGATTGAACTCATGACTTCCAGAGAATTATAAAAGCTTCCCCAACAATTCAAATGATAGACCATGTTCTGTATGATACTAAAGTGACAGTTTCAAAAGTTGTCTTATATATAGACATGCATAACCAAATCAATGTGCTCAGCTTGCATACATGATTTCTTTACATGATATTGAAAGCATCAACTCTCTTTGGAAAATCAGAATGTACAAGATAAAATTTAAATAAAAGAAAAAAGAAAAATTTAAGAATACTGCCAAAAAGGCATCAGAAAATGTCTTTCAAAGCAAAATGGTTACACGACATTGCAGTTCCTCCACTATTTTTATATATACAAAACTAAAATCCCTTGTGAAATTACCAAAGAGATATTTTTGTTGCTCTCAAAGAAAATCCTGAGTTTTTTTTTTTTCTTTCTTAGGCTGAAATCAAATTAACATTTTTTTTCAGAAACTTTTTTCTATGTTGCACAAATGGTGAGAAACTTTTTTTTAAAAAAATGACCAAAAGAATTTTAACATTACTCAGCTCTGAGCTAATCTTGCCAAAAATCTTTTGAAGCAGAAATCTGAATGATGGACAGTTCTTACAACAATATTCTGCAGCCAAAATGAATTAAAATTTAATTAAAATTTTTCTTTTTTACAACTCATGTAATCCGTTGATCATATCCCTGAGCTAGACAAATAACACAGGGATTTACTTATCTAGACAAAGGTTTACAGATTTAGAAAAAAGCAGAAAAGAAAAACATTGTTTAGATTAGGATTAATTTCTTCATCTTTGTCATCGTTATCACATTTCTGCCATTGCTGCCTTCAGCCTTTTCTAGGTGTCTGTTGACCCAGGTAGGTTGCAGGTAATTTTGAACTGAACTTGTTATTTAATCTACAGGGGTGGTGGTAATTATTCTCACTATTTACATAATGTCCTCATACTTATGTTACCCAGATTGATATATACCTGATGAAGGCCAGAGAGCACAATGACCCAAATGTTATGATAACAACAACAAAGATGAGGACAATAGTCTGAATGTAAACGGTGTAAATAATAATGACTCCTCGTCTCAGAAATTCAGACAGAAATTAGATCGTTCTGCTATGTCCAGAGATATTTCAGCGAACACTTCTTTCATACTGCTCAGTTATTGCTTGTCCTGTTTCTACCTAGACCGAGTCTGTACAACCCAGCCCAGTGATGGAAATCACAATTACTTCTTTCATATGGCTCAGTTATTGTTCGTCGTTTCCACTGAGTTTGAGTCTTTACTACCCAGCCCAGGGATTGAACTCAATATCATTATGTAATCAAAATCACAAACCAACACTTTAAACCACAAGGCTATTTTCCAGTGGGACAATAGAAAAGGGTCAGAGAGAGAGTACAACAGCCCAAACATTGTCATAATTATGAAAATGAGAACATTAGTCTAAATGTAAATAATGATAACTCCTCATCCTCGAATCACCACAGAAAAGAAAATATTCATAATTATCATGAGAAAGCAAACAAACAAGATTTTGGTAAAACAAAAATAAAAAAAAATTCAGCCAATTATAAGTTTGTTGGCAAAAATTGTATTGGAAATTAGACATCAAATTTAATATTCCTTGTTTCTAATATTTTCTCCCCTTACCCAACAAAAAATGATAATGACAAGGCTACATTAAAAGGAAATTAATGGTTAGAAAAACTATATTGTTGACTCATACCTCACTAAGCTTTATAGAAAAAACACCATACAAAGTAGACTGCAATCAAATTTGCACTGTCTACAGCAAAAGAAAATCCAGAAATTATATTTTCATATCAGATAGTGAGATGGTTGGAAATAAAAGAATTTTACATCAAATTTTGAAAAATTGTGAAACACTAAAAATAATGATAATTTTTCTGTGTACGTTATTTCAGACTAGCAGGGATACACAGCATAGCCTATAAATAAAACAAAACAAGAAAAGATATATCCTTGAATATATTTCTTCTTTACAACAAATAAAAGAGTTACATTATTTACACTTAAAATAATCTACTACTGAAAATAAATATCATGTACAGAACAAAAACAAATTATGTAGTTTGAGTTTGATAATGCTCTAGGGTACACAGCATCAGTGCTTCATCCAGTGGGTGTCACTGTGAAAGGTTTAGAGATCCAACCTTAGAAGAACCAACAATGTTGGTCATGGGAAAAACAGAGAAGTCAGGTTGAAAACAGTGACCTTTAGAGAATGTCCTTGCACCTTGTCAATAGCCATAGCAAAGATGTTTCTAAAAGAATTGAAGTCTCCAGAATTCAAAGAGGTAGTTTGTTATGATTATAGGGAACTTGAGAATAAACAGACGTTATTTTCTTATCTCAAATAGGACATCTGCCTTGATGCTAGGTGGAATAAGTTGCTTGTTATCCAAGTAATATATTTGGAAATTTGACATTTCTTGCATGTTGGCTATTATCAGGAAATTTAAAAGAGTTGATGAATTCAATGGGTCCAGAACAAACCCCAAAGTACTTGGAACACTATCAGCTGATATTTCAACCCAAGGAATCTGTTGTAACAATTAGGAGTTTATTTATTTTACCGCATTATTCTTTAGGGTAACAATGCTTTACCCACAGAACAACAGGCAGTCTCAACATATTTATAACCATATTCTATATTCAAAACAAGTAAAAAAATAAATTTAAAAAAATAAGCAAATAAGTTAATTTAACTGAAAATTTTAACTTAACTGAATATCAAAGACAATTTTTTCTGCAAATCTCTTTCAGAATGGCACAAAATTTTAAAACCAAAACGGAAAATTCTTTTTTGTTTGGCTAATAAAAAAATGTTATTAGCCTCTGGTGACCCCCAATAATTTTGGAGGTCAGTTTAACCTATCCTATCATCTTATGTCTAGGTTATTTGACACATACAAAGAATGTAATTGTTTGACTTCAATACAGATCATAAAGGCTGCAAAATAATTTTAACCGCTAATAGGTCAAATCTGACCTTATCCATTCTATGATTTCTGAGGTCCCCTACCAAATTTTTTTCTACTTCATACTAAACTCCATCTAACTTCCTTTTGCTAGAAATTACATCATTTGACTAGAAGTTTGGATCTTTGGTGACCTCAAATGACTTCCTAGGCCAACTTCACAAATCTAAAATTTCTTGTGAGCATTAATGTAAAAAAATAGGTCAATAGGTTTTTTTTGGGGGTTTTTTTTAAGCTTATCACCCCAAACAAGGCTGGATGCCACTAGCATGCAAGGGGTTACAGAAGGTTTGGAGGAAGAGCAGATAGGAGTGGTAAAGGAGAGGATGTGGAGAAAGATAGTGGATCGATCAAGGCAAGGGGGTTATAGAAGATTTGGAGCGAGAGCAGGTAGGAATGAAAGGTGAAAGGATGTGGAGAAGGGAAGTGGATAGATCAAGGCAACTGGAGATGTCGATTGACGTTACACTTAAATAGTTGGAGATTGTATTTGTTAGGGAAACAGGAATAAGGAAGGGAGTTCCACAGGCGAGATGTGCGAGACATGAAGCTATTGGAGTAGAAGAGACGTCTACATCTAACAGTTTCAACGGTGAAGGGGTGGGAACGGGATGCCAGCCTCGTAGGACGTTTTAATTCATGAGGCCTAGGAACCAGCGAAAGCAGCTCATCGGAGCAATTACCGTGAAAGTATTTGTAAAAAAGACACAACGAGGCAACATCGCGTCTGTGAGAGAGCGACTTCAGATGAGAGATCAGGGCCAATTACATTGCATATCCGTCTCTGGATCTTATCAAGAACCCTGAGGCAAACAGCAGGGGCTCCAGATCATCATTGCACAGACACACAAGCAGAAGCCTCTATTATTGGTAAAGATATCCACTATTTTCTTTTAAACCAGGAAATGTCATTATTTGCTTCACAACATTAATACTGGTAAAATTTCATAATTTTTATTACAAATCAGAAAGATATTTTTTCCCAATTTTTTGCAAAATTCACTTCCGAGACAACTTTGAAATATAAATATTAATTCTTATTAAACCAAATAAAATGTGAAAAAAAAAAAATGAGAATACCATGGCAGGTGTGTGTAGAAAATGAAGAAGTCTTAAGGAAAATGAAAACAAAAAAGACATATTCAGAGTCAGAAAGAGATAGCTGAAATTTCACGTAACAAGGAAGTCAGTCTTGGAGAATTTGATACTCACAGGACATAATGACGGCAAAAGGGATAGGAGGAAGCAGCAGTCCACCTAACTGACCAACTTGTGTAAATGTGTGGAGAAATGAATGGTGAGAGGAATGGCAAAAAGACAAACATTACTAAGTGCTATAAAGGATAGGAAGTTGTGGAGAGCCATGATCAGCCACCTCCTGAAGGGAGGTGGCAGATAGAAAAATTGTAAAGAGTTCAGTAGTATTACATATACATTCTTGGAGCAAGAAATCCTGACAGTTTGTGAGAATGTGGTTTAAAAAAAAAAGGTTATGGTAAAACTGAACTTTAATAAATCTTTTGAATCTGTCTATATTTCTGAGATGAGGTATTATGTACACTATTTACATTATTCAGACTATTGTCCTCATCTTTGTCACCATGTTAACACCTTTATGCACTGTGGCATGTGTCCTCAAGGACACATGGCATAGTGGATAAAGGCATTGGTAAGATCCAGTGACAGGACCCAAAGAACAGTGAGTTCAATATCCGGTTTAGGCAGTGGAGAACTTGGAGAGGGGAATTAACAGGTGATAACTGATAACTGACATCCATTAAACATGGCACGTGGAACTAGAACAGTCTACCCCAGTGAGCGAAATAAAAGGTTCAGTTCGACATTCCAACGGTGACAAAGATGAGGACATTAGTCCGAATAATGTAAATAGTGTAAATCTTTTGAAGTTAATTTTTGAAAAAAAGACAGTTTTAAAATAGTCAGAAAAAGCTGTAAAAATGGTCTTCTTTTTCAATGCAGCATCCTCTAAAACCTTTTTATATACTGTATTTTCTTGTGTATAATATAAGAAATTTTGAACAAAAAGACAAAAAAAGGGGGGTGCATATTATACACAAGTGCACATTTTCAGAAATATTGACTCAGCCTCAAAAAAACCTCTTATTTGAAACAGTAAGACTGTAAATCCACTCAGTTTTGCTCACAGGATAAAGTTTGTTTATATTTTGATTTTATTGTTTTATTTATAAAGTTTTCTTTCTTCATTCTTTATGGAAGACAATATTTCTTTTTATTTTCATAGTTTATTAATATATAGAAATATAATAAAGGCATATCAAACAGAAAAGTATGATAGATTAACACTTTAGAATGCATTACCAGGTATGTCTAGTTAGCACTTTTTCTCAAAAATAAGTTTTACAACAGAAATTAGGTGAAGAAAAACACAATGATTAAATATCTGGTCCATTTCTATTCTTTAATATTGAGAAAAGTTAATATTCCAGAAAAATATATATACAACATTGAGCCTTTAAAGGATAAAATGGAACAACTTTTCAAAGACAAATTTACATAGCAATGGCTGTACTACAGGATTCATATTATACTCACGGGTGTAATTTATTCCCTGTTTTTAGCTTCAGAAACATGAGGTTATATTATACAAAAGTTGTATTATATGTAAGAAAATATGGTGATTCAAAATTAAAGGCAAACATTGTGCAAGCTCTAGCAATGAAGATAAACTGATTAGTATAAAATTTAAAAAAAGCACAAAAGACATTAAGTGCAATGAAATATGACAGAAGCAATGACTGATTTGCTGGAATTGGATACAAAAAAAAAAAAAAGGTGCAGTACATTCTGAACAGAAGTGAATCTGATAGACAGCTGCTTGCTTATTTTTCATATAATTATCTTTCATCATCTGAGAGGTTAGACAACAAGAAGCAGCCAGGATAATAGCCTCTTGAGCAGAGATTATCAGTCAGAGAAAATTGAAAACAAACAGAGGATAAGACAACAATTTAAAGAAGGTGACAGGAGCCTGATTAAGGTGAAGCTTTCAGCAAAATAAAGGAGAGAAACATTATGCCCATTAGCCAATGATATATCAGTTCATAAATAATCAATGATGGCATTCTATGAAATACCTCACAAACTTTCAATAAAGCCCACAAAAGTAAACTACTTTCAAAAATTCCTTCAGGTTGTGGTTGGGACTCTTTGATGGAAAACATTTTCACTGAAGAAATATTATTGGCAGATGTGAATGAAAATATGAAATTGGATGAGGGTCCACATAATGTCTTTATTCAAATTATGAAATATCATTGAGAAGGCTTTTAATAAAAAGTGTTTTTTTTTTTTACCTTTAATAAAAGAGGAGAAAAGTTCAAATAAAAGCTGAAGAGTATATATCAAAACTTTAGGCAATATTTTCATGATCAAAACCCAACAGGCAATACATTTGTCAATTATGAAAATACAATAATGTTAGGATTAATCATATGAGTTAAGCTCAGTGGAAAAGCAGGACATAACTCAACAACTTCTTTATCATTGTACTATATCAATAACTATATATATATATATATATATGCTCCCATTCACTGATTGAGAACTATGGAGAAAGGGAATTTTTAACAGTAGTTGCTCCTGCTATTAACACATTGCTATGAATTGAGCGCTCTGGCTGCCAATTTGGCATTTATATACATCACATATATAATACGTTAAAAGATTCCCTTTCTCTGCCATGAGCCAATAGCTTAGGGGTAGAATCTCTGACTGATACCAAATTAGTCGAGTTTCAATCCCAGCTTGAAGCAATCGGATGTCTAGCCACACTGATGAGCTGTGATACAGCAAAACAGGATTGTACGTGGACTCATATATATATATTATATATATATTATATATATACACACACTATTTACATTGTTCTGACTGTTGTCCTCACTTGTATTGCCATATTCATGACATTTCAGCCGTTGTACATATTCAGGTGATATATATTGGAATTTCAAACCGAACCTTTCATTTAGTCCATGGAGGTAGATTGTTCTAATTCCATATGCCATGCTTTTTTGGGATATATCATTTCATAACACATGGCATAGTGAATAAAAGCATTAGTAATCCAGTGACTTGACACAAAGTGTTGTGAGTTCAATATCTGGCCATTGCAGAGGTGAATAAAAACTTGAAGAGATGAGTGACTAAAGGGAATTAACTGAAACTGAGATATCCCCAAAAAGAGCAATGGCATGTGGAACTGGAACAATCTTCTACTAAATAAAGAGTTTGGTTTGAAATTCCAATGTATATCACCTGAAGAAGGCCAGAGCGTACAATGGCCGAAACATTGTGATTATGGCAATAAAGATGAGGACAACAGTCCAAATTGTGTAAATAGTTACAATACTTCACCTGAGAAAGATTATATATAAGATTAGAGAGAGAGAGAGAAGATTAATATGAGTAAAAGTTTGCCGCTTAACTGATTGATGTTACCTTCAGCATCCCAACTCCAGAATTTTGTAGGCAGTCCTATCCACCCACTCTTCAGGGGAACTCTTACTCTCTATCTAACTCTTTGGTTTTATTGATTTTTTTTTTATACACTTATCACTGGTTTAAGTTTTTGCTATGTTTTTTGTGTGCATCTGTGCACATGCAGCCATGTGCCCGTCTGCAGCATGGATGTGTGTACATGTAGGGTGTCATGATCATTTGTCCTTTTCTTGGGGGGGGGGCACTTTACATTTGGTGTTTAGCTTTTACTCTTTTTTTCTCCTTTTCATCTTTTCTTTCAACAGGTGACATTTGTGGTGAGTTGTTGCAATCTCTAGATATGCCACCGATTTTAATTTTGGTGCATTCTATTTGGGGGGGGAATGTTGTATTTCACCTAAATAATTGATATTAATGCATAAATGATAAATATCATATATATACACACACACATATATATATATATATATATATATATATATATATATATATATATATATATCTTCACTAGGCAATTATTTTTTTTATTTGGTTTCATGGTAACATTATTAATTGTAGGAGGTTAGATTTATAATTAAAGTTTTCTTTATTATTGTTTGGATTTATGTGTATATGTCTGTATTCATAAGCTTATATATATGCACACATCTATGCATGCATGTATAT
>OZ038488.1:41342408-41442408 GCA_964036315.1 Acanthosepion esculentum
CATTTTAAACAACTATTTTTATTCACTTCAAACTGTAATAGAAAGAATAAATTATTCAGAAATTTAAACATAATAAAAGCAATGAAATATTTTATGTTTCTACTCAAAACGTAGCTTCTTAACGATTTTTTTTTAAATTTATTTAACACAGTAATATAAAAATAGAAAGAAATAGATGCACCAAAGAAAATGTGATTCTGTCTAAAATGAACAGAAAGAGAGAATGAACTCAATATTGAAATGAAAATGCTGTCCTTTGTGAAGGAGTAGCAATGAAAGATTATTTTTTCCTGCTTGCAAATCTTTGTGGAATTTGGCACAATATGGTTCAAATAATGAAAGGAATTTTATCTTCATTCTGGTTCCCATTGGTATAAACTATCACTGTACAATTTTGACTCAATTTAAAAATTACCATTTATGTAGTTTCAAGGTAAGATTGCTTTAAGCATTTTAGTAATTAATATTATGTTTAGAAAAGACAGATGCTTCCATTATCTTCTTATAAAAATGAATAAACACACAGAGTTGGGAGGCCAATCATTATATCACAAATTTATAGCAATTTTCAGCTTTATTTCAAAACCTAAACATGTATTTAAAATAATAAAAATCAAAACATACAACTAAGTCAACAGGAAAAAAAAAAAAAATAACGCAGCAGAATTGGGCCAATGATAGGACAACAACAGTGCATGTTCGTTAAAGACACCAGAACAAGGAACATGATATTCATGCTTAGAATGTTATCAGAAAGATCAATACAAATGCAGGAGGATGTGTAGCTATGTTTCATAAACTATGAAAAGACGTTCAACAAAGTATGCCACAAGGATCTGCTGGAACCGCACAGCAACTTTGATATATTCAGATATATTCAGATATTAGAAAAATCAAGAACCTATACTGGCAGCAAACAGCATGCATATGCATTGAGAATGAGTTCAGCAGATATACTAAAATAATAAGAGGTGTAAGGCAAGGATGTGTCTTCTCACCGGACTTATTCACCCTATACAGTGTTGTTGCCTGTTAGGGACCAGAAAGAAAAACACAGAAGGAAGGTAGGTTGAACAAGTGTATTGAAATAACAGAACATATATACAAAATAAGAGTGTTATTAGTCAGCAGGTAGAAGTGTCTGTCAGAAATGTCAGGTTACACTGCATCCCAACTACTTCTTTAGGAAGTCTCGCAGGTTAGTATTTATGAAGGAGGAAGAGTTCATTCTAATGTAGACAGGTCACCATAACATACAGTGAGACAATTCTGAGAGAATTGGAGATCCTACTGGGATTTAGCATTAGCGGCCACAATCTTACCAACATAAGATATGCAAACGACACAGTACTGATAGCAGACATGAAAAAGAAATTACAAAACTTCCGACAGAAGGTAGTGAGGGAGAGCGAGAGAAGAAGGAACTAACCATAAACTACAAGAAGACAGAATGCATGGTCATCAGTAAAAGGATGAACCTGAAATGTGATTTGCAGGTTGAGGACACTAAAATCAAGCATGCGCAGAAGTTTAAATATCTGGGAAGTGTTTTGATGGAGGTGCAATGCTGAGATCCGAAGATGGATTGGGATGGCCAAGGATGCATTCCAAAAGCTGGGCAGAGAGGATTTCTTTGGTGACAGAAAATACTGAGCTGCTACATGACATCTGTCCTCCTATATGGCAGCAAATGCTGGACAGTCTCCTCAAGGATGAAGAGACTTAAGGTAGCAAAGATGTGGTTCTACAGAAGGATCCTGAGGATATCATGGAGCGAGTGTGAGAGCAACGATGAGGTCTTGGAGAGGATGCAAATAAGGAGAAAGCTTATACTTAACATAAGGAAGAGACAGATGAAATTTCTGGGATACGTAATGAGAAAGGAGAGCCTGGAGAATCTGAAACTCACGGGTCGAATAGAAGGAAAAAGAGACAAAGGAAAGCAACGTATGACATGCCTGACAGGCTTAAGCAAGTGGATGGCAGAATGTGGTCTGGGGGAGTTGGCAGAGGCACGAAACTTATTGAGAGCTACAAGGGGAATTGGAGAGCCATGATCACCTACGTCCTGAAAAGATACAGCACATAAAAAGATATATATATATATATATATATATATATATATATATAAATAAAAACACACAGAGGAGAAGATAAAAAACAAATAGAAAATGTTTATCAATCTAACATCTCTCACTTTTATCGAAGGTTCATCAGACATTGGGAGGAAATCTGATGAAGCTTTAATAAAAGTGAAACATGTTAGATTGATACATATTTCCTCTTTGTTGTAATGGATAGCAGCTCAGATTGGGAAATCAGAGAGCAGAGTTCAAATTCCAGTCGAATCCATTACATTCACTTACATGCCTTGGGAAAGATATGACTCCTCCTCTTCTTCTTCTTCCTCCAGCTATGGGTAAGTAGCAGGATAGACTGGGTTCTATAGACTTGGATGGCAACTAGTCTACCACAGAAAGAAATGGCAACCTACTGCAGGAAAAATCTGCCTGGTCAGTCATGTATCGAAAAGATACATAATCGCCTAAGTGTGTATCACACATGAATGTCAGATTGGGATGTGCATTTGATCTTTAACTCATGCGTATGTGCGTGTCTGTGTGTAAAAATTCAGATATAAATAAACAAAATATGAATAAAGACAAAGGAAATCTATTCTTTATCAACACATTTTGTCCTTTGATGAACTTTATCATGACAAATGTAGGGATTTTATTTTGCTACATGTATTTATAATATAACAGAAAACATCATTATTCTTCTTTATGTGAAGTGTCCCTTTATGTCTCTCCACAATTTCCTGTTCTTCATAATTCTTAACAAATCTTTTCTTTTTATTATTTCAAAATTTTTTAATTCAAGAACACTCATAAATGATTAAAATAAATATATATTTCTCAAATGGAGTATATCTGTAGAATAGACAAAATGAATGAAAAGACAAAAGGAAAACTATACTTTTTTTTGTTTTTAACCAATATGTTTTTCATCTGATAGACTTTATCAAGGCAGATGTGATGGTTTTATTTTGCAACAAGTATATATTTGACAGCTACTCAAAATTTTTAAATTTACGAATGCTCATAAATATTCATCAGATTAACTGAAAAGTGTAGGTGTTAGAACCTAGATTATGTCATGTCACATCTTTGAAAGGGAATTTTTAAATTTAAAGATGCTCATAAATATTCAACAGGCTAACTGAAATGTCTAGGCATTTAGACCTTAGATTATGTCATTTAGTATACTTAAAATTTTTTTTATATTATACATTTAAAGCTGAAATGATCGATTCAGCCATTTTCCTTTGACTTTTCAACATATTTGTTGTGTATGTTGACTTAGAAAAGTAGTAATTCCTTCAGGAAAGGTGAAATTGGGAAAAAACCTGGGCATAGATTGATATTTTGATAATATTTGATGCAGGGCCATGAAAGGGACACAAAAATTCATGAGCAAAATCAAAAACAAAAAAAATACTAAAAAAAATGAAGACACTTTTTGGCTAAAACTCATTGAACACCATCCAAAAACACACTATAGGAACTACCAAAAACACAAAGCGGACATACCAATCATATCAGAAACTAGCCAGCATACTAAGCAAAATAATAACCCTTCTCCTCAGCACAATTAGTCCCTCACACATGAAAAGCTCAGGTGATCTTCTAAATAAGTTAAAAAACAGACATCAATAATAAATATATGCCCAGTTTAGACATAAAATCTCTATACACATACGTTCCTATAGAAAAATGCCTAAATCTACTAAAAACACACTTAACAAAATGCATAGACAACTCCCTACTAATATATCCACAAAACACTATTTTAACAGATCTTGTCAACCAACTTAACAATTTTAAACCTACAATAAACTTCAACTTTGAACCTGAAACCAACCACACTCTTCCCTTCCTAGATATCATGTTACACAGAAACAATAGCGAACTCAATTTTGACGTTTACATAAAATCTACCAACAAAAATACCCTAGTCAACTTCTACTCAAACCACTTATAAAATTAAATCTAGTATAATTGTAGGTTTCTGCTTAATTTGCAGCCCCCAATACCTACTCACAAAGAAACACATAGAAAACATTCAAAAACCTCTAATACCCCTATCACTTCATCCACAATGCAAAAAGAAAGGCACAAAAAATATTTGACTGCAACAAAAATAACATTATCCACAATAATAAATTAAACAAAAACAGATACATAATACTAGCTACCAATTCTATAACTTCCACTATCAAAAATACTTTATCTCATCTAAACAACATCCAAATAGTCACAACCACTTCCCAAACCATGATGGATATAATTAGATCTAAAAACGACTATATCAATAATAGTTCAGAAGCACTCATATATAAAATAAATTTCCTAGACTGTTCTTCAGAATACATTGGGGAAACATGCAGAAATCTAAAAAATGTGTCTATGAACACAAAAGAAAACTTATAAATAATAATTTAACAAATGCACAAGTCATAAACAGAAATAAATTTGACTCCAATTTTGATCTAAAAAATGCCACAGTCATCAAAAGAGAAAGAAATTTACTCAGAAGGAAAATCCTCAAGAGTGCTGCTATCAAATATTATCAAAATATCAATATACATACAGGTCTTTTCCCAATCTCACCTTTCCTGAAGGAATTACTACTTCCTTAAGCCAACATACACAAAAAAATGTAGAAAAATCAAAAGAAAACAGCTGCATCTATCATTTCAACTTTCAAAGATGTATAATAAAAGAATTTTTTTTCTTTTTTGAGTATACTAAATGACAATCTAAGGTCTAAATGCCTAGACATTTCAGTTAGCCTGTTGAATATTTATGAGCATCTTTAAATTTAAAAATTTCCTTTCGAAGATGTGACATGACATAATCTAGGTTCTAACGCCTACACTTTTCAGTTAATCTGATGAATATTTATGAGCATTCTTAAATCTAAAAATTTTGAGTAGCTGTCAGATATATACTTGTTGCAAAATAAAACCATCACATTTGCCTTGATAAAGTCTATCAGATGACAAAACACATCAGCTAAAATAACTATAGTTTTCCTCCTGTTTTTTTATTCATTTATATATATATAAACAAAAAGAAAAAATTCAACAACATTTACTCTCCTTTACTTATAGGTATTAAATTACATCACTTAGCATCTTCAATAGTTTACCTTGATTTTCGAATATTGATTATTTAGTTTGGAATAACAACGAGCATACTACAAAAAAACAATCGTATCAATAATAATATCCTATGACTTTTAGGAATACGCTTTCCCCAAACAAAACAATATTATTCATAAACAGGTTAGTAAATCAATATTTTTATCAGAATATGTCACTAAACTTTAACTGAAGAAATGCTAGTAATTAAAAGTCGTATACAAATGTCCATTCTGGGTTGGCAGAGGATTGAGAATAGAAGATTTAGTTTTAAAATAAGAAATTCTTAAAAATCATAATTACAAGCCTGTAGATTAAGATTGATATGAATTTATGGTAGAAAATGATCAAAATTATTTTAGAAAGGAAAAAAATGCCTCAATTAAAAATTAGTTATGAGAGATCAAAAAAGGTCTCCTCGAAATTAACAAACCATAAATTGAATTATCATTCCTTTTTAGTCTCAGGCTTGAACCACTGGAGGCTCTGTTGCAAACTATGAAGAGATGATGCATATAAATTTTGAAGATGCTCACTACAGATAATTACTTGCTTCTAATGACCACATTTTAGATACTTAATCAAATTTCAATTTTTGTTATTCAATGTAATAAGCCTACATCTATAAAAAAGACACATGGTTTCTATCAGAAGAAAACAATACTTAACACTTGTAATTTCATTAACCAGGAATCTTTTTGTGACAAGTAGAGTCTGAAATTACATTGACATTTTTCAAACTGCTTTTTTTTTTCAGATTTTTTTTTTTTTTATTTCTTTATTTTTATTATGGTTTCCAAAACAGAATTATAGGATTTTAATTTCCAAAACACAAAATTGAATGCATTTTGGGACAAAAGTATAGATTTTTCACAACAAACAAGATATATGAAGCATTTTCAGCTATATTGCAATGATTGTTTTTAATATAAATTTGTTTTTTTATTGTTTTTTTTCTGAATGAAACTTGGTTGAAATAAAAAAATTTTAAATTCATAAAAAATATTTAAGCATAAATTTATTAAAATGAAAAAAAAAACAATTAATGAAACTTGTTAATAAAACTTGTAGCAGGACCTCTGAAAATTTCAAGATATTCCTATTTGGATTTTCTGATGAATCTTAATTTTTTAATTAAGGACTGAATAAGTTCCTTGCAAATTGCCCGACTATAAAATACTCATGGAAATTCCAATTTTGAGTTTAACAACTTTAACAAAATATTGCAATAACAATCATAAGTATAAATGCGGGTCATTATTTAAAGAAGTAAGAGGGTACAAATGAAAAATAAAAATTGATAAGAATTTCCATTTCACTGATGTAGACATTAAGCACATGAGAATGTTATACTTCTGCTATTTTTTTTCTCTCACTGCAATCAAAACAAAATGGAATAGTTCATTATGAGGTATTGACAGCATGTATGTCTGTACTAATAAACTAAGGAAGAAGAAGAATTATGATATTTCATCTTAGGATGGATTTTCATGAATATTGGGTTTCAGTCTTCTGATTCCATTTCTTCATAATGTAAACTTACCTCTTCAAAGAAAGGATTTTTTTTTTCAGAAACTTTTAATTGGGATGAGAGAAAAACAAAAATCATTTTATTTTGTCATGTTTATTTATTTATTTAAAGATTTGGAATCTAAGGCATAAACAAATGCACTTTGATCTCAATTTTATTTTCATCAATTTAATTGTGACTTCATTTTGGGAACAGAAACTAAAAAAACTCTTTCCTGTCCCATCCCCTTGTTAATAAACTAAAATTTATTAATTTTCAACTTAGAGAAAATGTAAACATGATTCTATTGTCCTAAGAACAAGAATTCCTTACAATGAAGGCAACAACAACATACAAGACTTACATCTATATTTGATTGATTTTGTTTATTAACTAATCATGCAGATAGATCTATACCTATGTTTCATAGATTACACAAAAGCATTTGATAAAATATGACACTTTAAAGGCCTATTTGAACTGCAAGGAAAACTTGATTTATATGGAAAAAATATTAGAGTAACCAATAACATTTATTGGAAACAAGTAACCTGCATCCAGACAGAGAAAAAGCTAAGTGAACACAAATACAAAAAGGAAGAAATTTCTCACCAGATTTATTCAAGCAACACAACACATTGATCCTCAGAAAAATCGAAAACCTATTTGGATTTATAATCAGCAGTTACAATCTTAACATAGAATATGTGACCGATACTCTGTTGATGGTAAAATTGAAAGAAAAGTAAAAAGAATTAACTGTAAGAAGATAGAATGCATGGTTATCAGCAAAAGAAACAACCCAAGGTGTGAACTACATATTGGGGACATCAAAATCAAGCAGGTACAGAAATTAAACTGAGTAGTGTAGTCAGCGACAATGGAAATTGGCTCAGATGTCAGAAAATATGTGGTAATGGTAATATTAGCAAATATTCAGCATTTATTGATCAATCAGCCAGTACAACTTTTAGCTGAAAGTTATAAAATCTTTCTCTTTAAAACAATTTTTCATGAAAATAGGTTTCACAAGTCCAGTAGCTGTTATCACTCTTTTCAGTATTGATGGTGGATTCCTCCGACATTTTGTTTGAAGTAGTGTGGAATGTCAACATCTTGATAAGGTCATTATTTTCTATTCAAGATATCCATTTTAGTTGTTGCTGCTACTGAAAGTCCTCATGCAATGTGGTTTCTGCAATTTGGTGCAGTTCTTTGTGATTCTGTAGTGCCATTCCACAAAATTCGAAGCAGTGTGGTCTTCAACAAGACCAATAGGCTTGACTTGCTGAAAGCCATTTTTAACAATTGATCTTAGAAAGCAGTTGCATACAGCTGACAGTTTAGATATTTCTGAACATGTTTGATATCATGCATGACATTCACATTAAAGTCACCATCTGATGAGGCTATTTAATAACCCGACTTGAGTTTTCAGGTTTTGGTTTTGTATCAATATGTGGTTTGGATGAAACTACAGCTTATTCTATGTTCAATTTCCTTATCTCCTATACTAAATTTGTAGCTATTTTAAGTGATTGGCATTTACTAAATCCACATACTGACTATTTATGCTGGATTCAATGTTGTGTGACTTGGAAAGCAAAATTAGTGAGTTTTAATTTTAGCAGAGTTTGTTATGTCCACTTCTGTATAAATCACCTTGAAAAAGATAGGAATCCATCTCTTCTCCCTCCAGTTATGGGTTAAATAACAGAGCTGACTGAACTTTACTGCTCGAGGTGGCAATCAGTCTATAAAGAGGAAAGCATAATTCAAAACCAACTTGAACAGGGATTGGCTCCATTAGGTTATCTTGCTGTAGACACACCAATGCTGCAATGGCTGAAGTACATGTGGTACCCCTATGACCCTAATGGGCTAGGGGACTCAACTTCTAAACAGAAATTTTCTGAAATTATTTTGGTTGCATTCCCAAATAAAGAGATTTTATGAAGTTTTATACATCTGGCAATTTAAAAAGATATTTGGAACAATCTTACAGGATGATAGGGGAGACAGGTTCTCTTGCTGAGATATTCTGATCAAAGTGAAATGAACAATATGTCACACTGATATCATGAATAAGACTATAAGTAATTATTACAAGAATATTATATGATTCATTAGGATGTTTGCTTTCTGACCATGAGACTTGAGTTCAAAATTTTTCATGGTCAAGGCTTACAGCCACATCATGTAGAAACACTGGTTCCCATACAATCTCCAATTAAGCAACATCAGGCATGGTAAGTGCCTAGATTGGTGACAGCTTGGTACTATTAGGTGCCGTAAGCTTAGATATGTAGGTAGTGTAATGGTTAATGGCTTGGAACTGTTAATTGGTGAGTCGTTCCAATTCCCATTAAGTTCGTTATATTTACTTATGTGCAAATACTTTTGTGAAAAGTAGGAATCCACCTCTTCTCCCTACAGCTATGGGTTAATTAGTAAAACTTGTAAAACAAAACCATTTTCTCCACCACCCTACCAAAAAATTCTTACAATCTAAAAATTATTTTCTGGCTTTAAATAACCTACAATGAGTTGATAAGTGGCAAAAAATAGATCAATCAATAATTATGGCAGATTTGTCACAAAAGGGATTTCTTGATATTATCAACCTGAAGAGGTGATACCTGTATTTGGCATAACTGGAAATTGTCTGGAAACCAAACCAAACTTTGGGAGTGAAACTGAATAGACAGAACTGTTTGGAGGCTGCCAATGGTTGTGCTAGCACAAAGTTACAAGTCATCATGACCGATGGTTTCAGTGTACTTGCCTTATTCAAACTGTTGATCATGTCAAATTACGTAATCTCTCCCACAAACTTTAACTAAAGCCTGCTCTGCAGAGTTGCAGTAGAAACCATAGAGGAGCTCTGGAGAAGAAAAGCAAATGTCCCTGTGCAGGCATATACAGCAGGGATTTGCTAACTACCATAGCAGACGGGTGTGCTCAGAAATAAGCAGCCAGCCATTATACAAATTATTTCACATTAATTAACATTGTAAAAGTTACAAAGTATTTATTTATTAATAAAAATCTAATATAGCAAGGTATAGATAAATCTCAGCCTGTTTTATGTTTGTTAGATAAAGACTCAAGCTTTTTGGGGTTTTTTTTGTTTAACTTACTTTTTATCACTACTTTAATCATGCAATCACAAGTTGTTAGAAAAGGTTAATATGAAAGTAAATCTATGTGCCAGGTCCCTTCAGGATGCTAGTGATTATAGCTCTCCACAATTTCCTGTTCTTTACAGCTGTTAGTAAATTTTGTCTAACCCTGTTCTGGTATTGATTTTACATAAGCACATTAGGTAGGTTACGCACTGTTTTTCTCTGACTGGTTCAAATTGATACAAATGGTTTAGGCATCATCAATTGAATGCATCACAAGAAATTACTTCTGTGGTCTACACTGAGCCTATCTCCAGGGGAAATAACATTTTAAAATTCTTTCATCTTAAATGATTCTTTTAGGCAAGGATATACATTAACAGTTAAATGGCTGCCACCTCGTTGTAGAGAATGACCATCACAAGATATCATTGCATAAGTCTATTGTGATTTACGATATCAAGCAATGTCTGCACCTAAAATTAGTAAAGTAGAGAAAGACATTGCACTAGGTCAATCCCACTTCCTGAAAAAGAACAGCATGTACCATAGAAGACCCAGTCAACATTATTTGAAAACTGCATCAGTTTTACATCAGTTTTTCTTCTCCTAGCTGGATACCTTAACACAGTTAATTTCAGTTCAAAGAGTTATTTTTCAGCTTTCATATACATTTAATTTTTAAGTTTTTAAATTCACCTATTTTTATCAATTTTGTTATTATTTATGACAAACTGAGTTATAGCTAAACAACCACTTTTGACCAGTGCTCAGATCTTTAAACAGGTTGGAATTGAGGGAGTCAAGAAGGACAAAAGGTTTAAAATACTTTGCAGATTGGGACCTGTCAAGAAATCTCTTCAGCAAACTTTTCTCAGAAAAACAAACATTTTAAAACATCAAAATTGGGCCAAGAAATACATGAAATTTGACTTTTCTAAAGCAATTTTCATGAACAAATCTTAGGTGACATTCAATGGACCTGATGGATATCCTAAAGGGTAGATTTTATCTGATGCAGCTATGCCTGTGGCTAAAAGAAGGCAGCAAGGAGGTGGCAGTGTGATGATATGAGTTGGAATTGTCAATCAAATCGTTATTGGACCATTCAAAGTTGATGAAGTAGTTAAACAGTGCTAACTATTGCAATTTCATAATCAAAACTTTGAATGGTACAAGTTCAAGCATTGCAGTTTCAAAGTGAAGCATTGCAGTTTATGTATGACAATGCTCCTCCTCATGTATCTAAGGTTTATGGCAGAGAAGATAATGGAATGGCCACCATCAAGTTCCAATCTGAATTTGACTGAAAATCTATGCTAAATTGTGAAAAGGAAATTATATGAATGTGGCAAACAATATGACAGCAAAGTAGAACTGCAGAAAGCAATTAAAACCATCTGCTGAAGTAAAAAAAATTAACAAAATCAATGGATAATAGATTTCTGGCAGTTATTGAGAAGGGTTACTATATTAAGATGCAAATGCTTCAAAGACTTATCATATATATTTGCGATTTGTTCTATTATAGGTGTTGATCAATTGTTGACAATTTTATTACCTTGCTATTAAAAGAGAATTTCCAGATTTGCATGAATTCAGACTGAAATATTTATACAATAACTTTAATAAAACACATTGAAACAACCTAGAAATTTAACTCAAGCTTTGTTTTGGCATCAAAATAGTTTCAAATTTGACAAAGATTTTTCAAAGCAAATTCAAATTATTGTGGTGTATGTTGTTTTGCATAATTTCAGGTGGAGTGTACGTGTGTGAATACACACCTTTGCCAAAAACATTTAAACTCAGTTTTGCAAAATTTCTCACTTTTAATTCTAGTAAAGCTTCCCAAATTCACTAATTTAAGAATTTGAAAGTATCCGAATACAAAGAAAGATAATTATTTACTTCAGCTTTTACTAGTTTCATCACATTCCATGTGGTACCAAAAATCACATACATTTTTATGAGTGTCCCTGAAAAATATTTCTGAAAATGGCACCATTACTGCAAAATCCTCTTTGACATCATACTAATCAAATGAAGGTGTATCTGTGGATGCATTTTAAGGCCCACCTTCAAGCTCAGTGCCTCTTTGTCTGCCATGATGGGGAAACTCAAATCAGCCAAGATCTCAAAAAAAGATACAAAGTAACTCTAGAAGTCTGGTTCATCTGTTGGGAAATTTCCAAATACTTAAATATATTACATTCATCAAACCCAGTGATCCCCAAACTTTTTTGTCTCTGGGTCACATTTTCAGAATGAAAATTTACTCGTGCCTCAGCAAATTTTGATTTAAAAATTATAAAAACTTTTGTAATGTAAGCAAAGAGTCTGTTTAAATAGTGGTGGTGGTGGTGGGGGCACCTAACTGATTGCTCTCCCAACAACAGCGAGGATAAGTGGGAGCGAGGGAAAAGAAACGGGAGATAACAAAAAAAAAAAAAAAAAACACTGCCTCAGAAACCACTGCAGCTTGAGGAACAAAATGCCCATGGGACCAGCTTTACAAGATACTGTGTCTTGCCAACTGCTATTTGTCCCCATTTTTTATTGGCATGAGGCATCTTACAAAGACCTGGATCTTGACCAGTTGAAGAGCCGTCTGTATCTAGCTAGACATACCAAATTGTCCTGCTGCTAATGGGAAAAACACAGATGTAACTGGTGTTGACAAACATGTCCGCATGCGATCCAAGGCCTCTTTTATGTTTGTACTGATGCACATTCACCACAAAAACAGAGAGAGGGTTAAAGGGAGATAACCACGGATTCAAAGTCAGAACATTATCATTGATAACTCTCTTCAAATTGGCACCCCCTTAGTTACTATATTCTTAATACTTGATATAATGCAAAAATATCACAATGCTAAAACTGATCAATAATTATTTATAGCTATTTATACTGGGACTCATGCATGTGATTACAAGTAATCCATAATAGTATTTTAAAATCATATTTATTTTTGGTATATGAATTTTGTTAAACTGTTTCTAAATCTTATATATAAACTTATTTAAATCAGTTACAGAAGAAAATTTAGTCTGAAATTGACTAGTCCTAGCAGATTTCAAAAATGTTCAATCCTTAATCTGAAGAGCAATATTAAGAAAGTTATCATAAAAAGATGTAATTATCTCACTACACTACTGCAGTTTCACCTCTTGGCTCTTCAGGCAGGTTTATGAACCATTATTGTTCTTCATTAAAACTTAAGAAAATTACTATCCACTTATATGAATATCAAATAGACCAGAAGTAATTATATAATATCCTACTTAAATAGAAGGCCTTTTTTATTTTAATATGTTAACCAAATACAAATATGAAAAATGTTGTCTAGTTCCTTCAGCCATACATTTGGTTAGCCACAGGCATCAGTCAGGGAATATTCTGACTTTACCTCATTGAAAGTAGATAAAGCCTAGAGAATAGGTAGCCCAGCACCAGACACTATATTTTGGTAGATAAAAAGGAAAATCCTGTGCCAGTGAACAATAGTTGAGAAAGATATTTTCTCTATTTAAAAAAATATTATTAAGGATGTAGGCGATCATGACTCTTCACAGGTTTCTTTCATTTATTATCTGTCATGCCTTCTTGGGAAAGAGGGTTCAATGTTTTTTTATGTCATCTTCTCATGATTTCAATTCAAAATTGTATTTCTTTTACACTGGCTAAAGAGCTAAGTGTGCTATTTAATCTAGCTGAGAGGTTTCATGCCTTTGTCGAAAGTATTTGCACAAAAGTGAACACAACAGACCAGGCCAGAGTTTTATTGCATCTCCCTGATTCTACTTTCAGTGATAACCATTACGCTACTCATGCATCCATGTCTAATATCAGAAAAATCCTAAGACAAACCAGATGATATTTTTGCTAATGATTAATACTGAATACACCAAAGCTTCTTTAGCATAAAAAGTTTAACTTTAGTTAAAAAAAAAAACTCTTTGCCATGTTTATTATCTTTCAGATCCCCAAATCTAGAGTATTTGTCAACTTACAATATACTGTAAGTATTTAACTGTAAGTTCTATGCTAACAGCTTCTTTTCTAGCACTTCTTGCTTGTGGAACTCTTCTGGTTTCTTGCTTTCTAGACAAATTTAATTTTCAAAAATTTAAATGCTGTGTCGATCGTTATCTTTTGGTTTCTTAGTTTCTATTCTTCAATTGTTCTTGCTTCCTAATAAATTTTTTTTTAGCCTTTTTTATATTCTTTCACACTCTGTAACCCATTGCAGCTTAGTGGCTTCATTGCTTTGCTTGGGGTGAATTGATAAAAAAAAAGTAGATATCAGTCATAAATATTGAATATTATGTCAAAGCTTCTTCCGGATAAGAAGTTTAACTTTAGATAAAAATTTCTTTGCGATAGTTATTATATTTCATAACTCCAAATCTGGACTATATACTGCAAGAAGCTTCCTTTTCATTTCATCAGCCAAATGGAAGAGAACCTTGAAATTAAGGTTGTCAAAAAGAAGTAGACATTAACTGTGACTGATTGATCTGCCAATAGCACTTACTGTAAGTTTAAAGTAGAAATATGAAGCAATGAAGAAAGTAAAAGGCAAGCAACAAAAGGAAATAAGATTCATTCTAAAATCATAACAGAAAAATCAATAAAAACTCAAAAAAAAAAAAAAATCATTTTTTTTTCTTTTCTGCTTTAGCCTCATCTACTAATCGGTTAATGTTGCAGGAAAAATAAGAAAAATCAGCAAATGAAAATGAAGCAATAGAAAATGCTAAAGGAAAAAAACAAACAGAAAATAAAAAAAATAGGCAAAATAAATAAAAACAAAAGTAAAAGCAAAGAAAAAAACTTAAAAATTGCACTAAGTAAAAACCTGAAGTACTTATAAGAAAAAAAAAAGTTATTTGAATTATGTAGGATACAAATTAAAGGAAATATATAAAAGCACAGAACAAAAAAAATGATTAGCTTAAGCTGAAATGCAAACACAAACAGGCTTATTTATTTATTGCCTTTGATATATATATATATATATATATATATATAAAATGCGTATTTACACTATTTACATTGTTCAGACTGTTGTCCCCATCTTTATTGTCATATTCATGATGTGTATGCTTCGGTCTTCTTCAGGTGACGGAACAAAAAAAAATATTCGCTACAACTCATGACCTGTTGAACACCAATACCACAAAAAAGATATTTGCACAAGAAGGGAGATAATTCCTCTTAAAATATTTCTTTAAACTAAATCATCTTTTAGTGAATAATTTGTTTATATTTAAAGTAAACAAATTATTGTAATTTGAACTGGTTAAAACAACCTTTATTTAATTTTATTTTAATGTTTTGCACAATCTTTAATATGAAGTTTGATCAGAATTCTTCTTCTGTGTGTTGTGTCCCTTCAGAATGATGGTGATCATGTCTCCATAAAATTTAATATCCTTTGTAGTTCTTCGATAAATTATCACCTCTCCTAAACCTTGTTCTGCCATCCATTGGCACAAGCTCATTAAATAAGTTATGCACTGTTTTTTCTATCACTTTTTTGCAATAACAAATTTTTGAGTGAGTATCAAATTTTTCAAGTCCTCTTTCCCCATCTAGAAATTTCAATTGTCTTTCTAAGTTTAAGTATAAGTGTCCTTTTTGTTTCCATTTTTTCTGAAACTTGTTCAGAGCTAGCATTCTTCTGTAAAACCACATTTCTGTTACTGTAAGTTCCTTGTTTATCTTTGAGGAGATTGTCCATTATTTACTGCCATATAGGATGGCTGATAGTAAATAACAGCTCAGTAATCTTTTCTTTGTTTCTAACATAATTTTTCTATATCTTAATACTTTGTTTAGCTTTTGGAAGGCATATTTTGCTATCCCTATCTGCTTTCAGATTTTGATGTTGCATTTTCCATCCTCTGTTAAAACATTTCCCAGATATTTAAATTGCTGTACTTGTTTGAATTTGGTACCTCCAATTTGTATGTTGAGCTGCTCCTTTTACTGACAACCATGCATTCTAACTTCTTTTAATTGATATTTAGTCCTTTCTTCTCACTTTCCTTCACTACCTTCTGTCAGAGTTCTTGTAGTTTCCTTTCTATATTTGCTATAAACATTATGCCATCTGCATATCTCATATTAAGATTGTGATTCTGGTAGAACTTCTAATTCTCTTAGAGTTGCCACACTTTATAGACGGAATAAATCCAGTGAGAGGACACATCTTTGTATTTCATTCCTAAAATCCTTGCTTCACAAAAATCTCTATGTCCAGTGGGATCAACTTAGGAGAACTAGAAGACCTACCAGGATTTAATATTGGCAGACATAAGCTTAAGATATGCACATGTCACTGTGTTGATGGAAAAAGAACGCTTCACCAAAATTGTAAAGAGAAGCAAGAAGAAAGGACTAAGAAAATCATACATGGTTGTCAATAAAAGATACAGCTGTAGGTATTGGTAGCATACAGGTACAGAAACGACTTGACTGGTGTCATAACAAATGATGCAAAATATAACCCAAAAATCCGATGGTGCATTGGCCTATTGAAAGATGAATGATAAAAGGTTAAAAGCTATTTGAAACAACAAAAGATAGGAAGTTGTGGAAAGGCATGATCATTCATGCCTTTCAGGGACATGGAAGATAAAAGAAAATATGCCATACTCAGCCTTCCATCTGCTATAAAAATCCACATGCCGTACTTGGCCCTGCATTTGCCATACTTGAATTGGAATCAAAGAATAAAATTAGTCCAAAATAGAGTTTTCCATACTAAATGGCTAAATGTGAGTTCTCAATATCAAAGATCACTTATATTTATTCTTTTTTGTTCATTCCTTTTTTTTTAATCTTCTCCAATATATTCAACAGCTCAATATAAAATGTGCAATTGTATAGAACTAATTAGTCTTAATAGCCAAATATTGACTTCCCAAGATCAACAGATTTTATAAATTGGTCATTCAACATTTGACAGCCATCATCATACAGTGTTCCCTAATTCAAACATTACAGCATTCAAATTCTTATTAACAACATTTTTCTTTGCAATGTGTCCCTGACTTTGGCTCACGGTCAAAATACCTCTTTCCAATGATGAACACTAATTTTTGAGGTAATATAATCAGTTTGTCACCTGTAATCTGATTGAAAGTTAAAGACTTAGCATTTACTATGATTTTGAAAGAAAATATCCCATCAATAGACACTGAAAAATGCATTGAAACAGATGTGTATACAAACCATTTAATGATATTTTATTGCATCCATGAAAAATTGACACAGATTTTCTCATATGCGTTTCTCAAATTCCAATAAATAATCAATTGCTGAATTGATCATCATGGGATTATATTATTTGAAATAAATGAAATAGAATTTCCAGTGGGAGGAATGTATTAATGACTTCAAATAAAAGACAGGGGTTTTTGAGATTATGATTAGAAGAGCTTCGTACTGATTCAGGGAACTGATATTATTAGGTCTGCTCAAAACTCCAAAGCCTTGAGTTCTATCATGGCTCAATACACTGGCCAGCACAATCAAAACAGACAAATTGCTTGATCATACATAAAGTTAGCCAAACAGATATCTCAAGATATCTGAATTGACATTCCCTCTTTTTATGGGGAAATAATTTAACTAATTTCTTTACTTCATGCAAGAGCCATTTTCTTAAGGGATTTTCCTAAAAGGAAAAACAAAATGGAGGCATCAGGGAAAGCTCCAGTTTTCCCTTAGTATAATGCTGTACAAATCAGAGTATGTGTCCTAGAGATCATAACAATGTTTCCTATGTAAATCATATCTTGTTTATCCATTGTGATTACCCAGAGAGCTGAAACAGCAGTTCATTACACAGATGATAACATGTGAGGTGTTGTTGTTGTGGTTTCTTTGTAACAAATAAGTTTTTACAGAGTAGAGCTGCTACACCCCTGCCTAATTTAACAGATTAACATGTTGACTGCCAGGTCAATTATGAAATCTGGATTCAAATGCCAACTAGCCAACTTAGGAAATAAAACATTTTTCAAATACATCATTTATGTTATATTTTTAATATTTTTTCTCATAAAAAGTGTTTTAGTTACCACTATGATTTTTTTATACCTACTGTAGATGTCAGTTACCAGTAATTTGCATTTGAAACAAAACAACACATAGTTGTAACCTTGATGACAAAACCACAAAAAACTTATGGTCAGTGTCTTGTGGTTGGAAGTCAATGTGTTAAGAGTTTTCCTTCTCCAAGATTGGTTGCCAACCAAATCTAGAGGTTGCTCCTCTATTAACCTCTAGCTGAGGAAGGAGGGAAGGAAAAGAGATGGATTCATACTTTTCCAGTAGTATTGGTACAAAATCAAATGCAAGAGCCTCAGCTGGAATTTGAACTTGGCATGACATTCCCACTATCTGCATAGATAACCACTATGCTACACACATATCAATTCCATTTATCTCTGGTAGACATTAAAGGATCATTTTTCAACATCTTTTATTGCACACTTCATTCTTCACATGAATGCAAAAAGGTGTGAGTGTTCAGGAGAGTTCTTCCTCATTTGCCAACTGGCAGAGTGCAATATGCTTAAACCAACTTTACTCATACTTGTCCAGTCATAGCCAGATATAAAGACATTCCTTGCTCAACTGATTACTTTCCCTTTATATCATGACTCAATCCCAAAATTGAACCATCCACTAAGATGAATTCAGCTTCACTGATACTAATAGACTGAGACTGTGTTGGTTGTTATTCACTTGGGGTGGGAGTATAAATATAAACAGTATATCAGGGTTTAACATGAGATTTTATCTTACTTTCATTTGTAGTAATTAATTTAACTTGGCAGCTGACAGGGAACTCCATAACTTTTTTCTTGAATTATTTTCTTTATTATTTAACTTATTAATTAAAAGAAAATCAGTCATCATCCAGATTGCATGTATGGATTCCTGTGACTGTCATCATCTAATTCTATTGTTCATCACATCTGACAGGTCAGACAGATTGTTGTTCATATTGTCACAAATCTGCCCAATATAGGTCTTGGCTTGTTGTACCCTGCTAGCTCTTCCTTATGTAGGCTCCCACAAAAGAACTTCATTAATAATTTCATCTTTAGCACTCCAGCAATACTCTATGAATCTATGATGATATCTTAATATACAATGAGACCCCATAAAAAAAATTGAACGGTTTATCTTTGCATTCTAGGAAGAGAAAGACGTAATTTATATAATCTAATAATAACAAAGAAAATTTAAAAACCAAAACTAGCACATCATATTCTATAATGAATGAACTTGAAAGAAATTCCGCTAATCTCAATATAAAAATTATCACAAACATTTCAAAAATTTAATCAATATAAAACAGATCTAATTTAACATCAGAAGCACAAGTCAGCCAAATAGAATGTAAAAAATTCCCTTGAAAATACAACAGTGAAATATTCCAAAATTTAAACAAAAGAATGATCACAAAAGGGACTTAAAATTAAATAACAAAATCAATATACATATGCCATTGGAACCTTTGTGATACCAATTTTGACCTGGAAAAGGCTATTTTAATAACAACAAATATTATTTACTCAGCTGAGGATACATCAAAAGTACTATGATCTAAGAGTTCTCTACAATTAATATACAACTCAGCTATTCTTGCTAACTTAGCACTGAAACAATATAGGATACAAAAAACGGTTTCTTTATGCATTCATTTATTTAAAGGTTAAATTTAAATTAATTTCTATAATGATACACAGTTAAAGTAAAAATCAAGTGTTCAGCTGCTTAATGAGAATTACATTTTGTGTCAACATAGATTTTGTTAAAAATAAAATTCTTTTCTATTAACACTGATTCATGGGTGAAAGATGTCAAACTAGACGTTTTCCAAATTGTCTTATACTGGGCATGACAGAAATACCTCCCACATAATAGTAAGACATTACTGGCAATAGTGTCATCTATCGAATATATTACCATTATATGGGAGGTATTTCTGCCATCCCTTTTACTAGCAGTATAACCTGTCTTTGACAGGGTCTTTCATTACTGGGAATTTTTGCCATTCAATTGGAGCAGTTTAAGTTTAAAGTCAGCCACCCGAAAATCAATATTAGTAATAATTGGGTGCAACTGAGACACATCCCTAAAGGGAGTGTGGGACACAATTTGAAGGGGGTGCTGAAAAGAGCTATTTTTGCATCCTCACTCTTGCAAGGAAGGAACCTCTTCCATGGACCATTGTAATAATAATATACAATAATTTTTATTTATAATATAATTTTTTTTTATAATTCTAATAATCTTTTGTGTTAGATTTCAGCTCTCTAAACTGATTGTATACTGTTTTTTTACAGACATTAAATTTTGTCTTTTATTTTTGTGCAAAGTGAAAAAAAAAAAAATCAGATTTTTCGATTTTCCACCTTCAAGGTTATAATTTTTTCCAACCAATTTGCACTCAAAACTGGCACCGAAGAATTATCTATCAAACCCCCAAAAAATTTCATCAAAATCGGATGAAAACTGTGGCAACGCATAAATAACATCCAAACACACACATACATACATACACACACACATTTTGAGAATTATAGATATAAGATATTGGGTTGGAATGAAGATTCCTTGCATTTTAATGGACAATCTTTCAAGTCATGATTCTCTGCTGAAACACATTAAAAAAAATGATCCATTTAAAAAAAAAAAAAATGAACCATTACAGGCAATGAAAAATGGACTATTTACAAAAATGTAATGGGAGAAAAGGGTTGTGGAGAAAATGAAAAAGCAGTAAGCATCTGAAGGTGATGCTGTATCTGTGATAGGATTGGAAGAACATTGTATATTACGAGCTCCTGAAAAATAAGACATTGAATCCAGATAAATACCGTTCTTAATTGTATGAATTAAAGGCAGCAATCAATGAAAGGCAGCCAGAATAGAATAATCAAAAGAAGTGTCATCTTCCAATAGGACAATGCCTGACATTATATCTCTTTGCAGATTCAACAGAACTATGCCCTACTACACCTGACATACTCACCTGACTTTGTACTTTTAAATTAACATTTATTTTGATCCCTACAAATATTTACATTATTTACATTGTTCGGACTGTTGTCCTCATCTTTATTGCCGTATTCACAATGTTCAACCATTGTATCCTCCGGCCTTCTTCAGGTGATTGGAATTTAAAACTGAACCCTTTATTTCATCCACTAAGGGGATAGATTGTTCTAGTACCATGTGCCACGCCTCTTCTATATGTCTCAGTTATCTCCATTTAATGCAACTCTCCAAGTATTTTTTTTGTTTACCACTGCAGTAGCCAGGTATTGAACTCACAACTCCTTGGATCAAGTCACTGGATCCAACCAACACTTTCATCCACTGGACCAATCACCTGAAGAAAGCCGGAGCCTACAACAGCCGAAACATTGTGAATATGGCAATAAAGATGAGGACAACAGTTCAAACAATGTAAATAATATAAATAATTACAATACCTCACCCTACAAATATGTCTTAATAGGAAGAACTTTGATTCTTTGGAAGTCTGTAAAAGTCACTTAAACCAGTTCATCACTCAGAAAAATGTTAAATTCCAGGAGGATGGAACCATGAAGCTGCTTCAAAGATGGTGAACAAAACTGGTACATGTGGTTAAATAAATCCATACACAAATATCTAAATACTGTCTTTGAAATTTGCTAAAAAAAACAAAACAAACAAACAAAAAAACACTGCAAACTTTTATTCTAACCTAACATTTTCCAAAATTAAAAAAAAAACAAAAAAGAAAAATTATTTTATTTTAACTTTATTAAGTATTTTTTATTTTTAATCAGGCTCATCTTCATCTGGTTTCTCAGTTAAATACGCTTCAACCACTGATGCAAAAGCAAAGATGTAACCTCCAATGAGACTTGAACTGAAATCACATTTTCGTTTTCATAAACAATGCCATAACCTTTTTTTTTAATAATAATGTTCCGCTTGCACAAGGCCCAAGAGTCACTCAAGGTAGAGGTTTACAGAGTAAGTGGTATTGTTTATGGGGATATGTGGAGGAGATAACAGTTAACGCGACAGATTAATATTATAGCAATCGGGGAAGAGGTTGGTTCCACAATGCACCGGATAATGGGAAGAAGCTGCTCAACTGGAACTTACATCATACCAATGGAATACAAAAGGAATGAGGTTGGTTTACTACAATGTGCATGGTATGACAGTTCTTAACCATCTTTGTCTACAAAAACTGCACAAGACACAAATCTAGAGTTATATTCCAAATTGAGTGTAAGGTTGTGTCATAAATAATTTCTGATTTGGGGAACCAATTTTAATGACAAATGTATTATACTAAACATATAGAAATTATTTATGATTCAACCTAATACACTAATTCTATTTTTAACAAAATCATGACCTCTATCTATATACACACTTGTTTAAAAAAAATACTCTTAATTTAAGAACTTTATATAAAGAAAGTAATAAAAGAAAATCATTATGGGATCTGTGGGTAGCAAAGAAACTGTACTTTGGGAGAACATAAAATACTGACAGAATTAAATATACTGAAAGTACAAAATGCAATTTTTTTACCTCATTATTACAAATAGGGAAATGAAAGTTAAAGAAAATAAATAAACATGCTTTAGGTATCGAAAAATATTCACCTCAATTTAACCTTTCAAAAAACAACCAATATGTTATTAAAAAAAAATAAATGTATTTAAGCAACCAATTCTTCATCAGGGAGAGAAAGAGAGAAAACAGTGAAAACTTGGTTTGCGAGGCCAATAAAGTAGAAGAGTACATTTCCGTAAGCATGGCAGTGTGAAGATTTCAGAGCAGATAAATTTTTTCTGCTGTGATCATGTTCAAGGTGAGCGAAGCATTGCACAAGTAAACACATTTGCCCGTAGCAAATACATGGAACGTTGAGCAAGAAACGCAGCAGGAGCACATCTCTGTAAAAGATTCATTTTTCCAGACAACATGGACTAAATTGTGTTGGTTCTTTCCACTTGACAGCATTTAACAATGGCTGGAAATGGAGCTTTTATCGCTCACGGTTTCTGTTCTCTTCAAGACAAGAATACAGAATGCAGGTTTCATTTCAGTGCATCTGCTGGCTGACAACTTCCTCTATTAGAAATGATTCCCTCTGAGTAGCAATGTGCAGACGTTAGCTGTTCGATAACTCGTATCAATGGTACAAATCTTCACACAAAAATAAATAAAAACATGCCTAAACCATGTTCGGACATTTGTTCACTTAAATCAGGAGAGATTGTATTTGCGACTGAATATTTATTTTCAATAATTGTTTGTCTGTTACACAAGATGTATCCCAATGGTTAAGTAAATGGACAGATGATCATAAAGATTTCATTTCTTTAAAGAATATTATTTTCATATGGCATGGTATATATATGGTTGCAAGTAAAATGAACTGCTTTGTTATTTAGAAAGAAGAAGATATTTGAAGACTATAACAGTAATAGGTAACCTCTGGCCATGAATGGATTCAACATATGAACCACAAGAAAATTCAAGGATACAATGTTTATCAGAACAATGATTTTTTTTTTTCTTATTGATTTTAGGTGAAATATAATTAAATTGATAATTCACATATCAAAAGCTATTTATATCCTTTATATCTCTTCATTCATCAACACAGAATCCAATCCACAGAAGTAAAAAGTTTGCAAGCTCTTGTTCTATGAACCAGCATTTCTCAAACATGGGGCAAGGTTTATGCAAATAGATCTCACACTTGTATATGGAACTCGCTTCTGGCTTTTTGCTTCCCAGTCAATTTTGATCTTCAATTTAAAAGCAATGTCAATCATTAATCTTCTATCTTCTTAATTCCTGTTCTTTTATTGTTCTCTTTCCTTAATGTTTTTTTTTTTATTTTCATATTCTCTCACACTCAGTAAACCCTTGTGCCTTAGTGGCCTTATTACCTTGGTTGGGGTGACATAACTAAAGAAAAAAAATAACTGTATATACTAGTAGATCAATCGGACCCTTAGTTTGGAATTGTCAAAGTGGGTATTTGCAGTTAACTCGGAGATAGGTTGCACTATAATCTGGGGAGTTACATGGCTCTTTTTTTAACATAAATATAACTAATATTTGTTAAATATTTTCAAATATTCACCTTTCTTTCAAAATTTTGCTTGCATATCTTAAAACATAAAAAAGTGATTGGTTGTAATTGCATGGTATTTACTTATTGAATGTGGGGCTGCTCTGTTTAGACAAAAATTTAGATACCGGTAATTGCTTCAGTCCTAAAATCACTTGAAAATGATAGTCTTTCAACGTAAATCAGATAATAAATGGTAAATATGATCAGCGCAGATTGAGCGATTTTATTCAATGTGTGATGTGGTACTGCTGGAAGAGGCAATTGTGTAAAATCAAAATGTCAGAAAAAATTAATTTTCTCCATTGCCCAGGCTCGAGCACAGGGTACTCGCCTGGACGACTGATACATCAGATTCTCTATGATGTTGAATGGATAGGTTACACTCCTGATTATTATAGAAATTTTGGTGAAAAAAGTGTGACCTAACCTTGAATATAAACAGTACCCAGTTTTGAGTAAAAGAGCTTTGATTTGAGGAAGGAAGTCATTTTAAAGATAGCCTGAAATTTTCTGCATCAACAAAATTTTAAAAAATATATTAAATTTGTATAAAAGCCATTTTCATGTCAAAATTTTATTGACATGTATATATATAAAAAAAAAAAAAAAAATACTAAAATTTATTAGTATGCATTCAATCCAAAAGTTGATGTGTGTCCAGAACTTGTATAAAAGGCACTCAACATTCTGATCCCATTTCCCACCAAATACTTATATGGAGCAGGTTTTTTTGCTACTATGCAACATGAAAAACAAATACCAAAATCATCTCCACATGGACCCCAGGCTTGTAGCTTTCAGTGTCAAAACCAAATCCACACATTGAGAATAAAAAAAACACATACACAGTTCTCATTAGTTTTATTGCTCTTACCTAATTACAGTTAACAATTAGAAGTTGGAACACTATCATTAAAGAATATATATATATATACAAGAGTGAATTTCATAGTGTTTTTATTTCATTAATTGATAGGACAGATTTTCTTTCTATTCTCTAGATAATCAACAGTAAGTTTATAGCAATGGAATCAAAAAATGTCTGAATGATAAATTACATCCGGCAACAACGCCTCTGATCAAGAGGTTTTGAGGAGTGTGGAACCACCTCTTAATTGCTGTTGTTCCCAGGCCCACCTTGACCCAGGGTGGTAGCACTTGTTAAGGTTCTAGTTATGGGCAAATATAGCTAACCCCCCAAATGGGGTCAAAACACTATAAAAGTGTAAAAATAGGTTTTTATAGTATAGTAAAAATACCAGCAATACATTTTTGAAAAAATCTTGTTGGCATTAGATAACCCATTGATGTTGATATGCAGCGAAACAAAGCAAAGCAAACTAAAGATGTTTGAGAAATGTTGCTGTCAACACCAAGTATCCTGGCAAATATAATCCCTTTAATCTCTGTGTGAATGAGCTTAAATTTCATGGGTGAAAAAAATTACATTCTATGAATACTCAAAGAGTTGTTCTGTTGAAAGGACCAATATTACAGGTACAAAATTGTACTACTCAATAAATATGAATATCTAAAATATATTTTTTGAATTCAGCTGATGGTTAGTTGCATAAACTGTTGAATGATGATCATAAAGGAAAAGGCTAAACATGTACTGTTGCATGCACAAAATCTTTCAATCATTCACCTTTTAAAAAAAAAAAAAGAAAGAAAAAAAGACTAAGTTAAAATTTCCTTCAGTCATGATGGATTCACTCCCCATGAGTTAGAGATTGTGTGGGTTAGTAGAAACAAACAAAAAAAAAATCTGTGTGCCAATATTAAGTTCAATTGTGAATCCATTGCAATCAGTCCAGCAGGCAACGTAGTAATGAAAAACAGAGTCAGAAATCCAACTACCCCTTTGCGACAGCAGAAACACACGTATGCTCACCAAGCTCAAAAATAATTCTCCCTTGGTAAGCAAAAGCAACAACCTTTACTTACTAAACAATTTTTCTGATTGACCCGGCCATTCGGGGAGGATAGAATATTAACAAATTCTGATACTTAAAGTAGCAGTTGTTTTTGCTAACTATTTTCTTTAATTTTCCTTCAGCATACCACACGCAAAACACAGACTCTTTTTTAAGGTAGGTGCTTTTCTCTTTCGTTACAGAGATATAAACAGACTTTTTCAGTTTGTCATTCATCTTATAAACTGGATAGATTTTCATATCAGAATTATTTGTTTATCCCATCAAAATAAGTTCAGTCAGGTTGATGGTCAGGTCATCAGCAACTAAACCAATTCTCCCACCAGGCTTTTCTACTGAGGAGGGTAGCTAGATACCCAGCAAGATTAAAAACAAGACCTGTCACAGAAAAAGTGAATGAACCTTCTTGTAAGGTCAATAACTATTTAGCACAATGTGCTAAACTGGGCTCCATAGCTATGTATTCAGCCAGTGCAATGATGCTATGGCATTACTGGGTGGAGGACTTCCTAGGCTGCAATCAACAACAACCATGGCAGGAAGCTGCTTCAATAAAATCAATAGCAATGTGTTCATGACCAAGGTGAGCCTTCAAAGTGGAAAACATCAGCTATGGTTTGACCTGAAGAAAGATGGGTCCCATCAAGTTTACTTACCCAAGATAGGCATGCATGAATGAATACCTTTCTGGGTTTGAAACCCAGATACAAGTAGGGAAATGGTCAGGTACACTGTGGCACAGAAACCCTACAACCACACCTTGTTATGGGACTGATGATGATATGTTTACAATCCATTTTATTGCATATCTACAGAATATGCTTCCAAAGGAAAGCAAAGAGGGAGGATAGAGAATCTCTGGTGTCAGTTCTTCTATTTTGAGAACAGATTTCTTTTTTATGACTTATCAAACTTCTGCTGGTTATTTAAAGCCAAAAATTATTTCTAGGTTGAAAGAATTTTTTCAGATAATAATGATTTACTGATACAAGTCATATTAATTAACCCAAAGCTGGGGGAAGAAGAGGTGGATTCATGCTTTTTCAAGTGTACTTGCGTGTAGGTGACTATAACGAACCCAACTGGAATTGCAACTCTGCTCTCCACACATCCAAGCTTGCAGTACTAAGTGGTCACCCATCAAGGTACTGACCAGGCTAAATGTTGCTTAGCTTTATTGACTGTACAAGAACTGGCGTTTCAACATGATACGTCCATAGGCCTTCTGATCTAGAAGCAGTACATATGCTCACAATTCTTCATTATGACGTCTACATTTCCTGCTTTTCTTGCAAACTCAAGAAAATAATGTTTGACTGTTACTAAGCATAAAGTGAAATGGCTGACTTATCTGGCCATCACAAATCCACAAAAATTATTTTTCATTTTAGAAGCAGACATAGATTGGCCGAAATTATTTTGATTTGATTATTTTACCATGTCTTTCCCAACAATGGAAAACAAACCTACTGATGGTAATGAGGGCTGACAGATGAAATAACTTTGCAGATGAAAGAAGTTTAGTTTCCATCATCATGCCAATAAAGCACTAATAAGATCAAATGACATTCTTAACAGTAAAAAATAAAATGTCATGATTGATTGAAAAGAATATCCTACAAATTTATTGATCTATTTTACTATATAGTCAAAATATCAAAATAAAACTATAATAAAAATAACTGTTTAACAAAACTTTAAGGAGGAGAAAAAAAATTACAATAAAATCAACTTTCACATATAAATTATTTAATTAAATTATACCAGGGAAACATAAAACCAGAAACTTGATTACAGCTTGAGTGTTTGAATTCATGTGCTTCCATACATAATCTAATAAATAAAACAAAATTCTTTATATTTTACCCAATTAATGTCTGTATTTCGTTAACAAGAAAGTTTGCCCTGTGTCTGTTATCAGACAGTATCAAAAGCATTTCATTTTAGCTTTAAACAAGCTGCATATTAGGCTTTTGTTATTTAAATAAAAAAAATGGTGAAAATGTGGGTAAAACATCAAAAAAGATGATTTATGCAGTTTATGGAGAAGATACTGTAGCTGATCAAACATGTCAAAAGTGGTTTGCAAAGTTCTGTCCTGGACAATGCAAAAGAGTAAACCAACTGAGGCTGATAGTGATCAAATAATAATATTAGTTGAGAATAACCAACATAATGCAACATACTCAAAATATCTTAATCATCTGTTGAAGATTACAACAATTCAGTTGTGTTAATCATTTTGATATCTAACTTCTTACATAACCATATTTCCAAGTACAAATTTGTGACTTAAATGTAATTAAAATGCTGTCTTTTAAACTAATCCTGAAAGAAAATAAGATACAACAATTTAGAAATTAAGAAAACATAGGGAAAGTGAAGTAAATCAATGCTAATCTTATCAAAGGTCAGTTTTTATTTTAATACCAAAAAAGGATGCTATGTATTTGGTAGGATAGGAAGGAAGTCCTTAACCATAAATTCCTTTACGAGAATGTAACGATTTAGTTGTACAATTACTACTCTCAATTAAACCAAACAAAGCATCCATCCATATCAATTAAGAAAAAGGCAAAATATTTCATCATGATAATACTTGACTACATATTACCTTGGAGATCATCAGACAAAAACTGTGATGCAACAATAAGACTTGGAAGTCAACCCACATTCATTGCCATATTCACAGCATATTGTATCTTTGCATTACAATTAATTCTAGTGTTTATAGAATTCTCTTAATGGAAGAAAAACACCTCAGTTATTGCAAGAGACACCAAGACCAATTTTTTACTGAAAAGATCTTGGGAAAATTTCTGAGAAGGTGGAATTATAAAGTTGCCTCAAACATGGCAGAACAAAATGTTATATATGTGATTAAATAATGTTGTGGGAAAATCTTTTTACTTAAACATCTTTGCCCACCTTATATATATATATATGTAAGTGTAAGGTAGGTTAATTCCACATGAAACAGGTTTGCATTTGTGTAGCAGTTTATAAACATGTTTTTGTTATAATTATATATATATATATTTATATGAATGTATTTTCTATTTATACATTATTTTTATTTTTATATTTAAGTAAATGATCTGTTTATAATAAACAGTATTAACAACATTAACCAGCCTGAATGCCCAAGAGATTTCATTCAGCCTTGCTAACCAGATGCTTCCTCTGTAGCTAAATGGTATAGCATATCAGGCTATATGATGGTTCCAGTTTCAATTACTGTCAGAAGACGCATATTTTCTATGAAATTTCTTGGACATTCAGGCTGGTAAATGTTGTTAATACTGTTATTATAAACAGAGCATTTACTTAAATATTAGTATCTATAAAAATATAAATATATTAAATAAATTAAATATAATTGTTGGACTTAGTCCATTTCATTATATATATATATATATATATATATATATATATATATATTACACACACACACAAAGTGCTGAAAAGTTCTCATCTTGGCCAACTTTCCAAATTTGAACATTTTTTTGCTATTGTAAGTAAAAAAAGGAGTTCTTGTAAAGTCCTAATTTGAAGGATACTTCCATTTAATTTTTAATTTCTTTCTGAATATATCAACAAAAACTGTGGAATTTTCCAGATTGTTATGAAGCTCATAGGAGAAAACTTGAAAAGAAATTCATGAGTGAATTCTGCACTGTTAAGAAATGGGATACAAACTTCCAGCCTGGAGATTTTGTGATCCAAGATGCAACACTACAAAATTTACCAACTCCTAAAATTGGTGATCATGTTCCTCACCTAATTTTGGCTGGTTGACAAAATCTAGCCAAAAGAATTACAGAGACACAAAAAAAATCCAGAGAACACATTGAGTTTATAATACATGAGCAGTTGGGCATGTAGAAACTTTCAGCCAAGAAGGTGCCAAAATGTTTGAATGCTGACCAGAAATGATATTGAGTCAATTTCTCAAATTTGATTTTGCAATATTTTTAGTAGAATCATTTTTTGGAATGACTTTTTTTTCTTCTTGATGGTGTTGATGATGATAATAATAATAATAATAATAAGAAGAAGAAGAATAGGAAGAAAAATAGGAAGAAGAATAAGAAGAATAATAATAATAAGAAGAAGAAGAATAATAAGAAGAATAAGAATAAGAAGAAGAATAATAATAAGAAGAATAAGAAGAAGAATAAGAAGAAGAATAAAAATAATAAGAATAATAATAAGAAGAAGAAGAATAATAAAAAGAATAAGAAAAATAATAAGAATAAGAATAATAAGAATAAGAAAAATAATAAGAATAAGAAGAATAAGAATAAGAAGAATAATAATAAGAAGAATAATAATAATAATAAGAAGAAGAAGAAGAAGAATAATAAGAAGAATAATAAGAAGAAGAAGAATAATAAGAAGAATAATAAGAATAATAAGAAGAATAAGAAGAATAAAAATAATAAGAATAATAAGAAGAAGAATAAGAAGAAGAATAAGAAGAATAAGAATAAGAATAAGAAGAAGAATAAGAAGAAGAATAAGAAGAATAAGAAGAAGAATAAGAAGAATAAGAATAATAATAAAAGAATAATAAAAAGAATAATAAAAAGAATAATAAGAATAAGAAAAATAATAAGAATAAGAAAAATAATAAGAATAAGAAAAATAATAAGAATAAGAAGAATAAGAATAAGAAGAATAAGAATAAGAAGAATAAGAATAAGAAGAATAAGAATAAGAAGAATAAGAAGAATAAGAATAAGAAGAATAAGAATAAGAAGAAAAAGAATAAGAAGAAAAAGAATAAGAAGAAAAAGAATAAGAAGAATAAGAATAAGAAGAATAAGAATAAGAAGAATAAGAAGAATAAGAATAAGAAGAATAAGAATAAGAAGAATAAGAATAAGAAGAATAAGAATAAGAAGAATAAGAATAAGAAGAATAAGAATAAGAAGAATAAGAATAAGAAGAATAAGAATAAGAAGAATAAGAATAAGAAGAATAAGAATAAGAAGAATAAGAATAAGATGAATAAGAATAAGATGAATAAGAATAAGACGAATAAGAAGAAGACTAATAATAAGAAGACGACGGTGACTTCAACAGCAACAATCTTATGGCAAGATGCATGTCTCAGGGCTCCTGTACAATTCCCTCCATATTTCTTAGTAGTGTGTCAATGTCTGTAACAGGTCTATCAGGCTACTCAGTGATGTTGTTGTATTGCACCTTCATGCTGGGGGTCTCTTGGTGATGGGGTTAATTCAAGAATAAAGATTTCTTCCTCTCTTCTCTCAGCCAGGTGATTGCTAATTGGTTTTCAGTTCAGAGATAAAAGAAGAGAAATCAACAAAAGGGATTTTAAATCCTACTAGTTTATTAACCATGTTGATGTGTATATTTCTAACTAGCCAGTGGGATTGCTTTTTCACCTCACTGGGGAGCAAGCAGTTTCCAGACACGATATAACATGTCTACATAGTTCAACATAACTCCCTGAAATCCCTTTCTACATCCAACATTCCAACACTAGTTTTAGCCAATCAAAAACAAGTTCCTTTGTTTTCTTGTATCCAACCTCAAAGATCAAAATGAGGAAGTCAGGAGAAATGCAGTTCTCTAAAATATAATTGTCTGCTAGATTATTACTTAACCGTTGTCAGCTCATTTTTCCTCTAACTGCATAGAATTCTGTCTACAAAAACATGGTTACATGTGTGTGCAGGTAACTGTAAAATAAAACATATATGGTAAACATGACAAGAAGGTAAGTGGGGTATTAAATTATCTTAACCCTGTATGTGCCTACTCCAAAAACAAAGTGCAAGGTATGCCAGTTGGATGAGGCCTGTCCAGAATGACACCACCAGTTTTGAACATATTAAGAGCTAGTAGATGTAACCTGGCAAATGACTAAGGGAACCTAACTACACATGCATAAACAGAGACTTTTCCATGGGGTTATTCAGTCAGCAATGAGACCACATTGATTAAGCAAATGTACTGTGTTACTGTTGTATCCACAATGAACAAGTAAACAGATTCTTCATGCCTTATGCAAACTTTTCTTGCAAAACAACCCATCACCCAAGTCTGTTAGTCTATATACCAAGTTCAGATTTGTCTCCCTATACCTTCTGTTTTTTTTACCCAAGCTGAAATCACTGCTGTAAAATTAAGAATACAAGGCAGCCAATGTCAATCCCAAAAGAGGATTTACCAGAATGTCTGGGAAAATGGAAGGAATACTGGGATAAAAGAGTGAAGAATCAAGTGGAAATATTTTGATGCAGACTAAGGATCATTGCCTTAGGTAGGCCTTTTTTTTAGTAATATTATGTAGCAGAATACAATAATGAATTCAGGATTAGTCATTTATTATGAATAGAATTCTGTACAAATAGTCAACTGAAAGTTGGATTTGTTTGTTTTTTGGGGAATTTTTTTTTTTGGCTAATATCCACTCGATACAAGGCTCAAGAGCCACTCAAGGTACACTGTTACTGAATGAGGTGTGATATGAATGTAAAAGCAGGAAGTAGAAAATGAGGATTAGGTGGATATGAAGGATAGATAACAATTGACCTTGACTGGAAAAGATTAGGATTGTAATGTTTGGGAAACGTCCATGTAGTAGGCTGTTCCACAAAGCAGCAGTTCTTGGGGAAAAAACTGTCCGAATAGAACTTCCTCTTTACAATCGTAATACGTAGAGAAAAAAAATTAAAAAATGGAGTTTGTCTGAGCATTTGCCATAGAAACAATGACAATCTTGTGATTTTGCATCAGTGGGGAAAAGGGCTGCAAGGCAGAAAATAAGTTATGAAGTTGACAGGGATACAGACTGCCAATTCATTTATCATGTAGAGAGTTTGCTTATATTACAAGGAAGTAAATAGTGAGTTGCAGACAGCTATACTCCGAGGAATAGCTTTATATATGAAAAAGAAAAGAATTTGATTCACAGAAAAGCATCATCCATAATGAGAGAGAATTTAAAGTCTGTGCTTTGTGGGACAATACACAAGTCACTTAGCCATATATATATATATATATATATATATATATATATATATATATATATATATATATATATATAACCTTGAATACTATTGCAGTGATGCATTTGGAAAATGTTTATTGATTTTAGTAGGTAGATGCTAGTAGACCTCTGACAGATATATGGCTGGTGGGCCAGGGTTGCCAGCATCAATAGGGCATCTTAAGTAGGGAAAGAAGAGAAAACCAACAAAACTGCAAAAATGGAACACTCACCCACCCAAAAAAAAAAGAAAAAATGATAAAAATGAAAAGCAAAAAAATTTTTTTTTAAAGTTAAAAACAGGAAGAAAAACCACAAAAATGTATGTGAAAACAAAACATGAGAAACTGAAAACAGGTAAGAAAGAAATAATGATAAAGAAGCAGAATGGGAAAACATAAGAGAAAATCAGAAAATACAAAAAAAATCAGAAAACCAAAATGCATAAAAAACAAAGAAAACATGTAAAAGCAAACCAAAAATAGAAAAATAAAAATGAAAGCAAAAAAAAGAAAACAGAAAGCAAAAACAGAAAAGAACAAAAAATGGTAAAAAAAATTTACTTTTGCCTTCCGAACACAGAAAAGAAAAAAACAGAAATAAAAAAAAAGAGCAAAAACCTGGGTAAAAACAGAAAAAATAGACAAGAAAAAAAATGAAAAACATGGACACACAAATCAAAGAAAAAGAAAAAGTGAAAAACAAGAAAAAAAAAACCCACAAAAAGTTAAAAAAGGAAAAAAACGAACAGATAAAAAACACAAGAATAAAGTGAAAAGAAAACATTAAGCAAAAGTTAAGAAAAAGAAAAACAAGAAAAATAAAGTGAAAAATGAAAAGCAAAGTTAAAAAAAAGAACACGAAAAAGTGAAAAAAGAAAAAACAAGAAAAAGTGAAAAAAAAGACGAAAAGGCACAAGAAAAACGACAAAGAAAAAATAAAACAAATAAAAAGAGTAAAAAAATGAAAAAAAAATAAAAATGTATCAAACAAAATCTAAATCAAAAATGGAAAAACAAAAAATAGCACCAAATTAAAAAAATAATCATATTTAGTCTAATTATTAAACTTTTTAATCCAACTTGAAGAAAGTTAATGTTTAACTTTATTTTATGAGGGATAATACCAAAATATTATTTTAAAAATACTTTTAAAAAATCTAAGCAAACAGATCTAGTCTTTTTTCTTTGTTTTCTCAGTCAGGAGAAACTCTCCAACTAATAAATGTGAAATTTTTTTCTTAATATGAATTTCGAAACTGGCAACTTGTGCAATAGCAAACCTTAATCCAAGAATTCATTTATCTAAGGATAAGCTGTCTTACTTTCCAACCTGCCCTCAACTCTGGTGCCATACATAAAGAATTGGAAAATTCAATTGGAGAGACAGTCAAATTGTGCAATTCAACTAATGATAAATCATAGAGATGGACTTGCTGAACAATGTGTGTATGAATGGACGTCATTCCAAAGTGAACTCTACATGTCTGAATGGTCACAATAGCGCACTCAGTTATAACAACTTGGATGGAAGGTGAACAGGAGTAGGGAGAGGCTCTTCACAGTATGCAGTTAATCCAAGCAGAAAATTCACTTCTTGATTTATAGTACATAAACTATAAGAGAAGAACAGAACTTTTGAGCAGGGGTTTAAATTTCAACATGAAATCATTTGAGCTCGATCATTGTCTCTTAATTAAGCTGTTCTAACAAAACTAATGGAACAAGACAAGCGTGACAAGAGTTCCATGAACGATAGGGAAAATATAACAGAATACAATAAAAACTGCAAATGGAAATTGTATATTTACTTATGTTTTTTTTTTTTTTTTTAAACCAAAATTCAAATTTACAATAAATGCTGCAGAAAACAATGGAACCAATAATGAAGCCTATATCTTTGTTTTTAATTTCTATTTGACAAGCAGATAAAAATCAAACACTCAGAATAAAATTTCTACTATCTATATCTATAATTCTCAAAATGTATGTGTGTGTGTGTGTGATCAGATGCATTTCCACAGTTTTCATCTGATTTTGATTAAAATTTTCTTTTGTTTGAAGGATAATTCTTCAGTGCCGGTTTTGAGTCCAAATTGTTGTTGACAATGGCTCCCCACTACTTCCTGTCCATTATAACTCTCAGCAACGTTTTACTATTTACTATCTGTTCTTGGATATATATCTTTCATAAAAAACTTTAATAAAAATAAATCGTTTAACTTATTACAATAATATTATTTATTATACAGTTCCTTTTTCAGGGTGACCCCCCCACTCAAATTGCCCCCCCAACCAAATTTGCGCTCTCAGTTGCACCCAATTGTTGTTACTAATATTGATTTTCGGGTGGGCTGACTTTAAACTTAAACTGCTCCAACTGAATGCCAAAAATTCCCAGTAATAAAAGACCCGGTCAAAAACAGGTTATACTGCTGATATAAAATGAATTATAAAAATGATTGCTTACAAAAGGAACGAACAGGCAATCATGATTTATCAGTCAACTAAAATAAATTTTTAAGACTGTATATGTTAGTTTCCATGGAAGCAAATAGGAGGCATTACTTTCAGATCAGCAACCCCCCCCCTCCACACACACTGGATTTAATCAGAACAATTTTTTTTTTCATGTTTTGTCTACTCAATAAAAATATATCTATTGAATGTTAATTCTTACATACAGATATCTGGATGGACAATATAGCACAAAGATATATTTATGGTGGACAAGATAGTCTTTTTATTATTTCTTATAGAAAAAAAATACAGAGAAGAAATCTAAAATTAGTCCTGTTGAAATAAACATGGACATACTTTTATTTCAAATAAGATATTGTATAAGAGTTTGAAAATCTTTAAATAAGTTTTCTCTGTGAGATAAGCATCTCAAGAAATGATTAAAAAATAAACATACACAGAAATAGGATTTATCCATTCTAAGTACTAATCAAATCACAACCTGTGAGACAGATCACCTTTATATACAGGGTACGGCAGAAATACCCACCACATAATGGTAGAACATTAATGGCAATGGTGTCTTCATTGAGCTTATGTCTTACCATTATGTGGAAGGTATTTCTGCTGCACCCTGTATTTATGAATAGAAATTACCAATAAATAAAGTCATTTCTTCATGAGGATTTATATAAAATATAAACAAAATTAAAGAAAGGCAAGATCTATTAGAAACAAACTGTACGAACATGATATTCTTTAAAGAGGATTATATATTATATACAAAATTAAGGAAAGGCTGAATGTATATCAAATTGTATTGAGGTAATTAGTGATGTTAAAACATGATCTTGCTTAATAAACTCAGTGAAAGAATTTTAGCATACAACTAGAAAAATATTCTCTGAGGAGAAATTTCAGTAAACTTAACTAAAGCCTAAAGGTTAAATCCATTTTGGCAGGAAGGGAGACAAGCTACTGCCACTACTTAGAACTCATCCATTAAGCTGAGGAGCAGAGTCTAATATGTTTAGGAATTTATAAGCCAAGGAGAGTGAGTTCAATCCTAGGTAGGACCACAAAAGTCAGCATAATTAACAAGTGAAATTACTCAGAATAACTAGCATTCTTTTAATTATTAACACCTCTATTGGACCCTTTGATAATTCAAGTCTTTAAATTTTCTGAAAGGTCGTAAAAAACAATAAAAAACTTTTTAAAAAAATGCTTATAGAAATCTATTTCCCACCCTCCTCAAAATCAGAAAGAATTCTTTCTTCATGTAGATGTTCATTTCCAAATCTTTTGTATGACTAGGCATAAAGGTTTGTGCCTGGGTACCTGATGAGGAATAAATTCACAATAGCCTTTGCTACTAAATATTCTGGAGTGAGACATCTCTCAGTCACATGATTTTCTTCCTGCTTACACAAAAAAAAGTAAAGATAAATGTTTTAAAGCAGTCAATTGACAAGAAGAAAATAAATTTATTGCAAGTCTTTATTTTATTAAATAAGCCTGCATACGTCAATAATTTTTAGTGCAATGCCCCAAGAGTGAAGTGCACCAAATACACAGGAAAAGGCTAGCTCTTCAGGCAAATAACCTCTTCAATAATGACCCTGCATTCTGCAGAAGAAAAAAAAGCAAAGAAAATAATCCCCATGGAAAATTTTACTCCTTAAAAATACTGCCTTTGACACAAGAAAAAGAAAGAGAAAGAAAGATTATTCCCCATTAATAAAATGACAACCTTTGTCTTCAAACTGACAAAAAATTTTTTTTTCTTTCATAATTATGAAACTTTTTTCTACCTTACAGATCTTTTTATTCTTTTCTCTTTATTTCTCTCTCATGTTTCCATCTTTTATGGTCTGCCTCACCAATGGATGGCATACAGCTATTTTACAAGACTGCTATGATTGTAGAGAATTAGCTTACATATGCTATAGCTGCTTACCTTGATACCTCATTGGGCATTAAGGTTTTACAAGAGATTACTTGTTGCCAAAAATCAGATTTTAGAAGCTGTCAGTTCAAAAACATAATGCCGGAACTTTAGAAGTCTGCTTGAAAGAAAGCCAGACATTAATCACAAAGAAGACATTTTTACTTAACAAGGCACCAAAACATTTATCTGAACAATGAAGTTGAGAAAGTGTTGTTTTGTATCAGCAAGCATTGATTGATTCATTCATTTTGATTTTTAACAGCTAATCAGCCTTTTGTGGGTCATTTAAACCCAAAACATATTTTGGATTTTAAGAATAATTCTTCCCCCACCCCCAGTGAATATTGCATTAACAACTTTTTAGAATAACCATTATTTTTCCAGATACATGTCCTGCTAGGTGAGGGGAGGAGTTGGAATCATACCTTTCCCAAGGATATTTGTGCATAAATGAATATAATGAACCTGACTGAAATTGAACTCAGTTCTCTAATTTCTCATCAGCAAGCATGGTACAAAAGATAAGCTCGAGTATTAGACTGCAACTCAAATAAAAACTAGGAATAATAATCTGTCTGTGCTGAATCTCTTGGAATTTCCTGAGAATTAGAGTGATTAACCATTCTATGGTATCTGGAATTTCCCTAATCAAGGAAACTTGATTGATTCAATTTCTACAGCTTATCAAACCGTTGCCGGTTATTTGAAGTCAGAAAATATTTTTTAGATTGTAAGATTTTTTTTTTTTTTGGAGATAATTGTTTTGTGATACTAGTCTTACTAATTAACCCATAGATATAGAGAGAAGAGGTGGATTCATACCTTTCCCAATGGTATTTATGTGCAAGTGAATATAACAAACCCAACTGGAATTGGAACTCAGGTTTCTGGTTAACAATTCCAAATTATTATCCATTACACCACCTGCACACCCAAGCTTACACCACCTGCACACCCAAGCAGTCCCCTATAATAATACCGACCAAGCTCAATGTTGCTTAACTTTGGTGACCATATGGGGAACTAGTGTTTCAACATGATGCGGCCATATTAAAAGAAACTTGGCATGAGACAAACTGATGAATCATCTGTTTTTGGCCATTAATCTTCACCTTATCATACTTTTCCCACCTCCCAAAAAACAAGATCTTATTTAAACATCAAGGTAATGGCAAACCATTCATTTCAAAGTATGCCCATCTGCTAGGATGGTTAGCTAATCCCTGTTGCAGATGCCTGCTCATGGACATTTGCATTTCTTCGACACCTACAAAGCCAACTTATGGTTTATACTGTAATTATGTTGTTACAGTTCCTGGAAGAGAGTGCATAATCTGGCATAATCAGAACTTCTGAACAGTTTTACTCAAGTTCACTCAAAAGGCTTAACTCCTAGTGTGGTTTTCCCCAGTGTTACATGTTAGAATCATCTTCACAAGCTGATGTTATCAAGAAGTCATCACCTTAACAAATTGACCATCTTGAGATCCATACTTGTTTTGAAAGCCAGAATGCTAAAACTCAAACCAGTCACTCATGAACACATAGTACTGCAGGGATAGATAAAATACTGATAAAATCCAAAGAAGAATCTGCAATGTCATTGGTCCTGACCAGGCATCTCAGTTTCTGCTACTCACTCAGTACCACCACCATAATGTAGCTTCCCTGTGTCTTTTCTATAAATTCTTTCATGGTAATTTTTCAGATGAACTCTTCTCTATGGTACCTAGACTTTTTATGAATTTAAGTGCAGTACTAGATTGGCGGCAAGGACTCATCAATTCAAAGTTGAATTGACTAGATGTAACCGTAAGTTCTATGCTAACAGTTTCTTTTCTCGCACTTATCATTTGTGGAACTCTCTTCCGGCTTCATGTTTGCCCAGCAAACTTTAATCTTCAAAAATTTAAATGCAATGTCAATCATTATCTACTGTCTTAATTACTCTTCTATTCTTCTCGCTCCATAATGTTTCTCTTCTTTTCTTGTTCTTCCACACTCAGTAACCCCTTGTGTCTTAGTGGCTTTAATGCTTTGCAGGGATGATATGATTAAAAAAAAAAAAAAGTGTTCATATTTCAAGCTGAAAAAAACAAACTTTGCCAAACATCTTAACTTTTCAGTTATTTGTTGACTATATCCATTTCTAGAGAAAGTAATTTCACCCAAATTGGCTTTTTTTTTTTTTCAATCTGAGAAAAGATCTGTAAATATAACTTAAAAAAACTCATCTATTAGCTGGACAAGATTCTCCTGGCTTAGAATACTTGATTCTGCTGATTTAGTTAACTGGTTTCAAATCCCAAAAGTGTCTTGTGTGGCTTATTTAATTTCTTTAAAATTTATTATTTAATATCACGACTGATGCACTAAACCCATATGTTACAAAAGATTAAAATATCATGTAATTCTCTAAAAACATAATTTTTCCTATTTTTTTATTTCATATAAATAAGTAAAACCCCAAAAAATAAAACTTAAATCATTCCTTTTTTTTCATTAAATTTGTGTAGAGTAGGACTCTTTCCCCAAACAAAAGATTCCATCCTCTGACCCAGCCAAGATCTTCTTGCATGCCTCATCAAACACATTTTTTAAACTTTCTGTTTAATTAATGAACTCTCTTCTGGCTTCTTGCTTTTCCCCGTCAATTAGAGTCTTCAAAAATTTAAATGCAACATCAATCATCATCCACTGTCTCTTTCAATCCTGCTCTTTCATCGTTCTCTCACCTCAACGTTTTTCTCACATTCATTCACTCCCAGTAACCCTTTGTGTTTTAGTTGCTTCGGCACCTTGCTTGGGGTGAAATTATATATAAAAAAAAAAGTTTTTAAAATGGGAGGGAAAAAATGCATCAGTCTTTAAATATACAAAAACACTAAGAATCAAAAAGAGTCCCTCTTACTCCTACTGAAAAATCTCATCATTTATTCACCGTTTAAAGAATTGACCAATGGAATCTTCGAAAACCAATCCATGCTCCAACAACCCCTGTCAATCTGTTGAAAACTGTCTGCAATCCAAAAGTAATGCATATTGATTTCTCACATTAGCCTTCAGCTCAAATGAGATTGATTTCATTCTCAGTTATCTGAGAAAAGTGAACATCGTTTCTGATTACAGCCACAACTAAATCCTGAGGCTTTCAAGACAACCACCAGTGATTAAGCAGTGATGAAGTGATTAGTTAAAGGTAACAGGAACTCAAAACCTTAACAATTCACACCACCATTGCTACTGCCATAGTAACAGCAGCCATTTTGAACTTTAATGGAATTGAGGCATTGACAACACATAAGATACGTCATTTGACACCTTTTAAGAAAAAGCAATGCAGGCAGGCAAAATAGAAAAGATCATTGTAATGCAAGTTTCTTTTGTAAATCCAAATCCAAAATATTTTAGGAAATAAAACAATTCAAGATAAACTGAGTTATTTTAGCAAAGTTTCTATCACAAAATGAATATTTCGGTTGATATAGTTTATTTTTCAAAACCATTTAAAATGTGGATGTTATTATCTGTTTTAAATTATTCCAAATTTTTTTTTAAATTTATTTTTGATGATTTTTTAAAAATTTTAGATAAAAAATTATATTCCTCTTTTCACAAATCACCAGGTTAGAACAAGAATCTTGGAAGGCAAAATTTCATATGATGTGATCAAAGAACTTTTGAATAATTCCACAAATCCTAAGTAATCTTAACTTTGACATTAGCTAACCCTCTACTGCAAAGAACAAAATAGCATATTTAGAGACCAGGAAAAGAAAGTAACTATTTAATCAGAATTCATTATTTTCTTAAAAATAAGAAAGTTTGAAAACATTAAATCTGAAAATAATAAATAATTTCAGACAACATAAAAAGAAGAAATTAAAATCTTTAGGAATTTTACATTCTGACTTAGGCTTTCTACAGGTAACATGTAACCCAGTACAACCTGGCAGATGGACAGGTGACTGGTTCTCCCACTAGCTTTTCTGCCAGTGAGGAGAGTGGTATATTACTTGACTGGATGAAAAAGAAGACCTGTCAAAGTCTGGATGAGCTTCTTATATAAGCCAACAGCCATCCTCTGTGTGTGTGTGTGTGTGTGTGTGTGTGTGTGTGTGTGTATATATATATATATATATATATATATATGATAAGGAATAAATAGAAAACATTCATAAATTTAACAGGTTTCACTTTTATTGATTTCAGACAACATTTATTAAGGTTTCCTATTTGTTCCTTATCCTATCATTCTGTCCAATTCCAATCCATATTTGATCTTTCTCTCTCTCTCTCTATACGCGCACACACACATATATATATATATATATATATATATATATATATATATATATATGTACACACACACACACACACACACACTATAAAGAAGTAATCACAAAAAGAATTAATCAAACTCTTAAAAAGACATCTTTCAGCCTGCAATACATTTATTTTGGTCATGGAAGTTACCTGAAATGAAAAAAATATTAACACCTGATGATGAAAATGTGATGATTTTTTAAAGTACTAACTGCTACGGAACATCTAATCCATCATACAATTTTAACCATAAGGGTCACGTCATTCAGTGAGTGGTTAGTAAGTTAATGCTTTATTAAATCTGTTAGCAAAGTGATTTCACCACTAATTACATTAACTTTATTGATTAATTCTTTGTATGATTACTTCTTTATAATACTATATATACTGCAACATTTAATATATATATATATATATATATATATATATATTAGTTGAAACTAAGGCTGATTTTCTATACTATATATATAAGGCTAGAATTAGGTCTCAAGTCTGGAATGACAACCTTCCTAGAGATTGTGTCCTAATAAAAACACTGTGTACTTGGGATACTGTGAGTGTCAGAGTTGGGCATCAGGAAGAGCATTCAGCCTTGTAAAATTTTGCTTAAAATCATTATGACAAATCCTTTGTCAGGCAGGAACTACCTTGCTTTGTGCTAGATTAATCCCAGTCCAGCCTTGGCAAAAAAAAGAAAAAGTAAAAGAAAAAGTTATGTATGCATGTAAACTATGAAGTTAACTTTCTTTTTACAGAAAATTACCACATGGAACTGTCAGTTTTAGTTGGAGTTTTGCATGATAAGCAAAAGTATATTCTGAATACTTTCCAAAGCAGAAAAGACATTGTCTACTTCAGGATGGGCTGATCTGATTGCAGCTTGAAATTTCGTCGTTTGCCTTTGACATATTCTATACAAAGTGGAAATATGACGTTTATCCAAGTAATTCTATTTTAATCATCTTATATTTAATGTTACTGAATAATGACATTAGTCTAAAATACAATATATTTCCTTCATGCGAAGACCTTTTGAAACCCGACTACCCAATCTTTATCTTTTACTTTGACTTTTTTTTGACTCGACTAATTTTAACAAAACAACTGAGAGGTTAAAAAGAGTTGCCATTTTAATCAGTCAAAATAAAATTAAAATAAAACTTCTAGGTCATATTATTTTTCACTAATATAAAATATCAATGGACTATTAAGAACTGTATAAAAAAACAAATATTTAGAAATAATGTATTACAAAAAATGGAATACTATAAAGTTTATATGTGAAAAAAATAAACCAATGAAAACTGAATTACGAAAGTTGCTATTTGATCCTCAAGCCAAACATATCAACATTTTCCTTTATTTGTATAGCAACTGCAGTGGTTTAATCCAACTGATGTTTGTTTGTTTATAAATAGCAGAACTAAAATAAGGTGAACAAGGAATATACAACAAAGAAGGTTTTTAATGAGAAATGATAACAGAATATTATGCAATCATAAATTCCAATCTATTTCTTTTTTTTTCATTTAGGTAAAAAAAATTACCTTGAAGGAAGACTAAAGACAATTAAAATATATTTTAATTACACATTTGATTTTAGTATGAAACCATATAAAATTATCTATTAGATTTAACAAGCTACATTTCATTTCCATGGCTATAATATTCAGTACAAAAGTGTTGAATCAAACATTTTCAGAAAAATTCCAATGTCAATTAATATAAGTCATGCTAATTTCAGAGCTGAAAAAAAAAAAAGAAAGAAAAAAGTCCTTTCCTGATATGATTGCATTCAAGTATTGAGCAAGGCCATTATTCTTTGTTCTGTTACAAGTAAATCATTTTTTTTTTTTAAACAGATAGCAACAGTATAATAATGAAAGGCTACTCACCCGCACAACTTGTTTGGTCTTCTCAATGAAGCCTCTCCTTTCTCGCAATTCATCATCCGTGATTTTAAATTTCTTAGGATTTTTTTCCACGATACTTGGAAATGGTTAAGGGAAATTGAAGCATTTCAAACAACGAAAAAAAAGCAAAAAACAAAAAAAAAAAACAGAGCCTTTTTTTAAATCAATATCTGTTGAATTTTTTTCAGTTTTATACTTGTATATTTTATAAACTGAGTTAACCAAGAAATCCCTAACAACAATATTGGAAAGTTAAACTAATTTACTTTACATTGTTTTAAGTTGTTAGAAGACCATGATTTGGCAAAATTATTAACTCTAACCTGAATTTAAACATATATATATATATATATATATATAACAAATAAGTATCAGAGAATTACATTATTTTCTCAATGCTTAGACTGACTTTAACCCATTTGAATGGTCAAAATTAACATTTTTAAGAAAAACAATAATTAAAAGTCCTACATGGAATTGCCAAGGTGAAGGAAATAACATCCCATATAATATAGTAAGAATCGTGTTCTTCAATATATCAATATTATTTTTTTTATATTTGTTTATTTTACTCAGAAGTTGATTTTAGTCTGTTGAAAGAATTTTGTCACCTTGTTAAATGAACAAAATATAAATGAGAAGACATGCAAGAATTTTGCAGTTATTTTCTTAACAGAAGTTATAATTAAGAGTATGAGTTCAGATAATCATTTTTGCCAGGTTTGGATTAACAAGAGTCATGTTTTGTAGAACATCAAATGTTAAAGTTAAAACACTTTAGGAAAAACAAAATGTACAATCTTAATTAGAACAGTAAACTCAAAAGAGAAAAAATTAAAAACAGTGATATTTGTTTATTAACTTAGGATAATTTTAAAGCAAAATTTTTCTTAATCCCCTTTACAACAAAGACTGTCAGAATATAAAAAGCATAAGACAATTCATATATCAAGTTGTTTGAAAAATAATTACATAATTCACTGCTATAAATTATGAGTTCATCAACGAAAGCAGAACAAAAGTTGAATGGTAATTCTCAACTGTGTTGAGAATTAGATTGTCATTTTTTCTATTAACTGTTTCAGGAAGTAATTATATATTTCCTTAATCTGAATGATGCGTCAATCAACCAAAGCAAAATTGGGATCGAATGATAAGAAACTGCATGTAGAATTAGGTTATCATTTCTTCTATCCAATAGTGCATCATTTATAACCTATTTCAGAGTTTAATGGAGAAAGGTTTCAAAAAGGCAATTTAGGTTCTATAGGAGTTTTTGCTTGAGAACCAAATACAATATTCCACTCTCTGCAGCAGTCTTTTAACCAGGATTACCAATATTCATTATTGCATCACATTGTTATACCAGATGTAAAAGCCAAATTGTCCAATTGTTAGGTTAACCTTTGATCTGTTGTATCTTAGAAATGATTAAAGATGTCTTACTGGAATTCTCCAAAGTTTTTATAACACTATTATATGCTACTTTGAGCAATAAGAATGTATAATTACTCTCCAAGCTTAACAGAAGAATTGTGATGAAATTGATCATAAATGAAAATCACATGTTCATCATTAATTATCATACCTAAAGATTGAAAACTCATCAAAAATTGAAATAAAGTTCAAATATATACATATATTATTCCAGGATCATTTTCTAACTTATTCAAGATGATCTTTGCCTTCTCTAACCTTCAAACTTTCAGTCCTGGCATAAAAAGGGGCTTCACATGTTTCATGTACGATTTCATTTTCAAGTTTTTTTTTCTCTGCTCTTTGGACTGTCATAGCTGAAACTCCACTCTCACATGCCAAACGTATTATGGATTGAGTTGGATCTTTTCTAATTGATCTCTTTAGCTCTAAGTCAGTGGTTTCCAACCGATTTGGGGCCATGCTCCACTTTGGTATTTCTAAAACTCTGGTGCCCGTCTTAATATTTAATTCTTACATATTCAAAATTTTACTGCAATTCACATGAAGAAAGCTTAAAAGACCATTAACTTGGTCTCTAAACAAGCCTCCAAAGACCATGGTGTCCATGAAAGAGAAAAATTTAAAAAAACAAAAAGACAGTTAAATATATATAGTTTCAAAACATATAACAGAGAAGTGAAAGGCAGAAATATAAAATATTTGAATGAAAACTTATTCTGTAATATACTCTGGTCATCTTAGTCATGAAGTAATAATGCAAAATGAAATCCAAGCTCATTAGAAAACAATTCACTGTTAATAACTTATTTTCAAGTTTCCCCCTTATTCTGTTAGTATAGTAAGCCGAAGGGTGCACATACTACACATACCCCACAAAAATATTACCATGCCCCACTGAGGCATGCACCCTATGTTGGGAATCATTGCTCTAAGTTGAAATGATGATCCCTTTTCCTATTCTGACATCCTGATCCAGTTTTCCTCTCTACTGTTCCCTCTTTTTTTAAACTCATTCACTGTTCTCTTGATGTTTTTTGAATGAACTTTGAAGATGGAAACCAGTGGATGAATGTCCGTACCATTACTGAGGGTAATGAATGATCTTTTTTCCTCTTACCATTGCTCATTTGGGAAGACAGTGAAGCTGACACAAAATGATTTTAACCTGTTCACTTTCTAGCTGAATAACTCAAAGGGTTTTCCAAGGATTCTTATGACAAATGGTGTCAAGATGGCTAAATGTCTTATCTGAAAAAAAATTAGTTTAGTGGGAATTTTTTAGATATTAAACATTTTTGGGGATGGACAATTATGCTGTAACACAATTTGGACAATATTGCTGTTATAAACTGAGAAACTAGTGCCGACACCAAAACCAGGACTTCATCTATAGTAGTCTTTGCTTTGTGTCAGGTGGAATATGAAAAGGTGTTGTCCATTACAATCTACTGGAACTTGGAAGGACCATCACTGTAGACATTTATTGTCAGTAACTTATTCAGGTAAATGTAACATTATGTCAAAAGTGTCTGGCTTTGGTAAATGGAAAAGGTGTTATTCTCTAGAATTACAATGCAAAACAACTCCAAGAAAAAATAAGTTTATTGCACATGCTCCATAGTCACAAAATTTAGTCATCTACAGATTTTCATTTGTTTTGATCACTAGAACATTTCATAAGTGGTAGGACATTCAGAAACAAAGTTGAAAATAATTTTTCTAATCTTGGGTATGATGATAAACTATAACTGGCAGCAAAGCCTCAGATCAGGAGATTGAAGGTTTTGAGGAGCACAGAATCACCTTTTAATTGCTGTTGTTCCCAGGACCACCTTGACCCACAGTGATAGAACTTGTTAGGGTCCCAGCTATGGACAAATAGAGCACACAAAAACAAAACACTATGAAAGCATAAAAATACATTTTTATAGTAAAAATACCAGCAATACATTTTTAAAGCAAAATGACCAACATGACATTTTATCTCTAGTTGAAGGGATACAATTGCATTCAAAATATATTTACTTGAAACCATAAAATTCTGTTCAAAATATTTAGATTTTGGAATTAAATAACCCATAGAGGTGTTGAGATACCGCTAAACAAAATCAGCCAAACAACCAACATGAAAGAAATCTTTTATGACATTAATCCACATAATATCCTACAATTCCTTAAAGAAATCAAAATATATTCCAAAAACAAAACTACATCATCACTCATATCACCACCTCTAGTAATTATGTCCACACAAACACGTATATACACAAAAGCTGAGTATCATCTACCATGTATTCAACTGCGAAAGCAGAATAACACCATATTTTTATTACTTTAAAGTTACCCCCAAAATTAAGTTTTGGCATCAAATGATCCATAAGAAGGTGATTATGCCGCTAAACAATCTTTCAAGCTGTTGATTTGCGAGGGGCAAGACAAATCTTTTAAAAATCTACAATAAAAAATATGCCTTTCCATGCTGCAGTCATTGAAAATAAAAGTTATATTTTTGATAAATAATATTTACATAAATTTGAATTAAATTTGTTTTTATATCCTTTCTAATAAAATATTATTACTTTCTGAACACCCATATTATATATATATATATATATATATATATATATATATATATATATATAGATAGATAGATAGATAGATAGATAAATCCGATATCTAAAAAATAATTCTTTACTGCAATATCTAGATTTTTCATATTGGTTATGACAGAAATTTTCTTTAGACCAAAATTGGAAATGACAAGGTAGCAGGAAAAAAAAGAACCCATTTCTGATAATAAAACAGCCAGTATAGACGGGGAAATTGTGCACATAATACAGAAACTGATAAGAAATAAACAGGCAGACATGGCAAAAAGAAATACCTTGTAAATGATATGGGTAAATGTTAAAATAGAAGTTTAAAATATCACTTAGAATGTTAATGGATTAAAATAGAAGATATCACAGACACATACACACAAAAGAAAAATATCTATGGTAAAAACAGTTAGAAAAACCTAAGAAAGGGTGTAAAAGAGGAAATGGAAGAGGGTCAGAGCAAAAGAAAATAAAGTTAGAATGGGTTGAGATAAAAAAAGGGGAAGTGAACACAGGAAAATCAAAGGCAGAAGTGTGAAAATGGCAGCAGAAAAATAACTGAGTGTTGTATAGTTAAAAAGGATGACAGAAAATACAAGAAGTGTGTCCAAATAAAAACAAATAAACAAACTAAAATAAAATAAAACAAATAAGTAAAATAAAATAAATAAATAAAACATTTAAAAAATAAGGGGATGGACTGAAAATAGGGGTGCAAAAAAACTAAAAAAAAAAATGAAGTGAAAATGAATGGAGAGGGCAGAAAAATTGTAAGGGAGAGAGGAACGTTCTAGGAGGGAATACTAAAAATTGGAGGGTTGTAAAAGTTAGGGTGTAGCAAAAATGGAGAAAAATCTGAATAACAAAAATGGAGGATAGAAAAAAACTTGAGGGTGATCTGGCAAATACTAGGGGAGTGAAATATCAAGATTGGGTGAAGTGAAAACTGGAGAGTCTGGGGAGGGCATTGAAAAATTAGTAATCAAGAAAACTAAGTGAACTTAGTGAGAATGAAGACAGTTACAAAAAAAATGAAAACCTGATAAAATCACAAAGATGAGGGCAAAAAATTGAGTGCATTGCTAAAATGGCAAATGGAATATCAAGATGCCATAGTGGAGATGGAAAAACTGGAGGCCTAGTAAAATTGTTGAGGGAGAACCAAGAATACTTGTAATTAATACTAAAACTCTAATCTTGTATATATGTATGTTTGTTCCCAAGATACAGCTTAAACAATACATAACACCCAAACCAATTTAGAAGCATATTGTACCTTGAACCCCTGCAAGTGCAGTGCCAAATTTCATTAAAATTAAGGTAGGGTTATTTTTTTTGTTTTTATGGCATTTTGAATAGGAAATTCAGTATTTGTTTTTTATACACATTCTTATATGAATTTGTTTATAGAAACAAACACTTGTATATTATATTACAACTGTTATGTATGTGGAAAATAATAAACATGTATAATACATTATAACAACATTATTAAATAAATTTAAATATATATAACACAACATATATTTATACAATTCACTACATTACATTAGAATTTTTTATAAACAAATATCTTGGATGTTTGGCAAGTATTTGGCAGGTGAAGATGTTATGTGAATGTTTTCGGTGTCAAATGTAATTTGTATGGCTGGAAAATTATGTCAGATGATTTGATTGTAAATAAATAAATAGATGTATGTTGGTTTACCACTGTTGCATATTTTGAAATAAATGCAAGGAAAGAACAAGTATGTATAATAAAAAATATAATTATTATTTTGGAAAAATTGCCTAGAAAAAATTAAAACTAAAAAAGGAGGTATCAATACTTTATGTTATTTCAATAAATATGAATCTCTCTAAGTAGATGTTTAGTGTTTGTTTTTTTGTCTTTTGAAATGACCTTCATCTTTGAAAATTATAGTAAATACAAAAATTGGTATAAAATGTCACCCTGAGGTTATTGTTAGTTGAATGGAAAGGCCTCTAGTGTGATATCAGATTGCAATTCCATTCTAAAAAAAAAGTAAACTTTATTTTGCAGGGCAATATTTGCATTAAAGGGAGAATATAATCCTGGAACAATGACAAGCCTCCTATTTCATTCTGGTATTGTTCATTTATTGTTCATTCTTAAAGTCAGAGGTTTGATAATTTAACATCTATCATCAAATTTCCAGCAGAATTTTGTTAAGAAAATAAAGTAAAGCAGTGAATACACCATTGTTTGGCTAATTACCAAATACACCCATCATATTGCATCATGAATCCAATGGGTTTATGGTTGTGCTAGTAAAAACCAAAAATGCAGCAAAAATAGATAGAATTTCTGGAAAACCTGAAGGGGTGTGGGCAAAATGAAGATGCAGAAAAACCAAGTGGTGTGAAAAAAAAACCCCAGAAATATTGAGGCAGTATAAACCAAGTGGACAGAAAAAAACTTGTGTGTGGTATTGAAACAGGGTTAAAAAAAACAAGAAATTAGAAAGAGTGCAAAAAACAACTTGAGAGGGATAATGAAAAAATACATAAGGTGATCGAACACTAGAAAAAAAAAGTGTTTCTGGAAAATAGTGGGGATGGAAAAATTGGGAGCCAAGTAAAATTGATGGGGAGAACCGTCCAGAAGACATCTATAAAATACTAAAACTCTAATCTTGTACGCATGTATGTATCTTCCCAAGATACAGCCTAAACAATACAGAATACTCCATTCTGGATTCCTTTTCTATCGCTTATCAATTTTTTGCAGGTTATTTAAAGCCAGAAAATAGTTTTGTTTAGATTACAAGAATTTTCTTTCAAAGATAATGGTTTAGTGATACAAGTCTAATTAACTCATAGCTGGGTGAAGAAGATGTCAATTCATAACTTTCCCAAGGTATTTGTGTATAAGTGAATATGATGAACCCAAATGGAATTTGAACTCAGTTCTTTGATTTCCAAATCCAAGCTATTATTCATTACATCACCTGCACATCCAAGCTTACAGCACCTTGTATTCCCAAACAGTCAACCATCTTGGTACTGACCAGGCTGGATGTTGTTTATCTTCGGTGATTGTATAGGAACTGAGATTTCAACGTGATATGGCCATAAGCCTAACATGCAAGAAGGAAAAAAAATGGGGTAAATAAGTGTGACCAGAAATGGTATAATCAGGTTAATTTGCAACTTTTGTCAGCAAGAGGGACAACCCAAAGTGTGAGGTACAAACTGGAGACATCCGTATCAAGCAGGTACAGAAGTTTAACTATCTGAGAAATATGACAGACAAAAGATAATATAGTGTAGAGATCTGAAGGCACATTGGAAAGATGCCTTTCAGAGACTAAGCAAAGTATTAAGAGATAGGAAAGTTTTGTTAGAAACAAAGAAAAAAGTGCTAAACTTCAATGTAATATAAATCATCCTATGTAGCAGTGAATACAAGAGAATTTCCTCACAGATGAAGAGGAGACTGAAGTAACCGAGATGTTGTTTTGCAGAAAGATGTTGAGAATACTATGGATTGAACAGAGACAGTTGAAATGTCTAAGACACAAAATGAGGAGAGAAGGCATGGAGAATTTCACACTTACAGGACATATCAAAGGTAAAAGTGACAGTGGAAAGCAACTTCCAACCTGACACTAAGTACTCTTCCTTCATCCACTGACAGAAATATTTAATTGAAAGACAATGCATTTCACTTATATTACAAAGAAAAGTCCAATCATGTGCAGATTGTGCAACTGCTAATGCAGCTTTGCATTTGTTTGCTTGCTTCTGCATTTAACTGTGCATCAATCTTTTCCTGACAGATACAACTAAAATTTTACCTGCAACCCCATAGTATATATGTAAAAATGTGCATATGTGTTTTTGTTATATACATGGAAGTGTTTCTAAGTTCATGATGAAATATAGAAAGGACTCCATGTATATAGGATACATGTGTTAAATATCCTCCTCCATGTGGCAGTGAATACTGAACAAGAGACATCAAGCAACAGAGATGCAGTTCTCCAGAAGGATGCTGAGGATATGATGGACAGAGTATATGTGAGCAATCAAGAATATTTGGGGAAAATGGTTATGAAAACAATCAGAAAGAAACAATTGAAATTTCTGAGACACATAATGAAGCACGGGGGATTGGCAAAATTTAACTCACAGAACATATTGAAGAAAGAAAGAGAGAGAAAGAAAGAGAAACAAAGAGAAGAAACGAACAAAGAGAAGAAACGAACAAAGAGAAGAAACGAACAAAGAGAAGAAACAAACAAAGAGAAGAAACAAACAAAGAGAAGAAACAAACAAAGAGAAGAAACAAACAAAGAGAAGAAACAAACAAACAAAAGAAACAAACAAAAAGAAACAAAAAGAAGAAACAAACAAAAAGAAGAAACAAACAAAAAGAAACAAAAAGAAGAAACAAACAAAAAGAAACAAAAAGAAGAAACAAACAAAAAGAAGAAACAAACAAAAAGAAGAAACAAACAAAAAGAAGAAACAAACAAAAAGAAGAAACAAACAAAAAGAAGAAACAAACAAAAAGAAGAAACAAACAAAAAGAAGAAACAAACAAAAAGAAGAAACAAACAAAAAGAAGAAACAAACAAAAAGAAGAAACAAACAAAAAGAAGAAACAAACAAAAAGAAGAAACAAACAAAAAGAAGAAACAAACAAAAAGAAGAAACAAACAAAAAGAAGAAACAAACAAAAAGAAGAAACAAACAAAAAGAAGAAACAAACAAAAAGAAGAAACAAACAAAAAGAAGAAACAAACAAAAAGAAGAAACAAACAAAAAGAAGAAACAAACAAAAAGAAGAAACAAACAAAAAGAAGAAACAAACAAAAAGAAGAAACAAACAAAAAGAAGAAACAAACAAAAAGAAGAAACAAACAAAAAGAAGAAACAAACAAAAAGAAGAAACAAACAAAAAGAAGAAACAAACAAAAAGAAGAAACAAACAAAAAGAAGAAACAAACAAAAAGAAGAAACAAACAAAAAGAAGAAACAAACAAAAAGAAGAAACAAACAAAAAGAAGAAACAAACAAAAAGAAGAAACAAACAAAAAGAAGAAACAAACAAAAAGAAGAAACAAACAAAAAGAAGGAAACAAACAAACAAAAAGAAGAAAGAAACAAACAAAAAGAAGAAAGAAATAAACAAAAAGAAGAAACAAACAAAAAGAAGAAAGAAATAAAAAGAAGAAAGAAACAAAAAGGAAGCCAAGATACAAACTTAGGATGTTTCTAGCATCAAATACAATAATTTATGACTGATAGTAGTGCAGGGTTGTTATTTCTAAATGTAATTTTGGGCCAAAACTAACAACATAAATTTTATAATGTAAATAAAATTACCATGCTGTCATGTTTCAAGAAAGAAATATGAGACTTAATTTATATATGAAATAAAAGAAAAAACTTATTTGCTGAAAACTTAAACATAACAATAAACAAGGTTTACAAAAAAGTTGTTTTCTATTCTGAATTGCATTTGTTTCCTCAATTAAATCTATGTTGAAAAGAGTAATGGAAAAAGATTTCTATATTTTATGAGAAAGTAAAAAAGTTTTAATTAGGAAAAAAATTAGAAATAAACTTTTTATAGTTTGCATTAAAATGTAAGTTTTCTTTGGTTGTGGTGATTCTTTTAAAAAGACGTGCATCAAGAAACAAATAATTGTATTGTCTTATAATGAAGTTGCTTTGAAAATAATTTGTCTTTTAGTATGGTGTTGAAAGTGAACATGAAGAATTTATAACTATCATACAAGGTCACTTCTTCTAGTTACACTTCTGATGTAATTGTAGACACTTTTCACATTACAATATTTTATCAATTTTAATAAAATAATTCATTCTTTTGGATTTTATTTCAGGTTGTATGCATCACTCATGAAACTGATTTTGAACAGAAATACACTTTTGTTTAGGTTTTGTTTCAGAAAATATGGTTATATAACTATTTTCTTTTAAAGATTTACCTGTTCATTCCTGCAGGTTTCAGTCAAAGAATGTCATTGCTAAATCCTTCAGTCAAACAAAATTCAAAAGGAATGTTTCCACCTCATTATGAGGAAAAAAAAAATCAACAAAAATGAAAGTGCTAGCATAAAAAAATGAAAACAACAATAAACAGAAAATTAAAATATTTTCCAGCAGATTACAATGATTGTTTTTTTATGGTTTATCAACCCTTTGCAGGTTATTTAAAACCAGAAAATATTTTTTAGATTGTAAGAATATGTCATCAATATATTATTTTAAGTTTTAAGGCAAATGAAAACAAAAAGACACTTAGCATCAGAAAGAGACAGTTGAAATATTAGAGACACATAATGAGAAAAGTGGGCTTAGAAAATATGACACTAACAGAGGAAAACAGTGATTAATCAAGCTTGTGTAAATGATTGGCAGAATAGGGAATGCGAAGGATAGAAAAAAATTTAAAAAATTGATAAGAGCTACAAAGGATAGGAAATTGTGGAGAGCCATAATTACCCATATGACACATAAAAGAATATACTAAATGTTGATTATAATTTTCTGTTTCACAAACAGAAAAACTGATCACCTTGTGGCTTGTAATTTTTCCTTTACTTTCATTTAAACTGAAAGAAATATTAATTTAATAAAGGCAAAATGTATTAAATCCTAAAAAGATAAGGATATTAGTCTAAGTCAATCAAGTTAAACATTTAAAAAAACAAAGTGTCATGTCCATTTAAATCTTAGGTTTTATCAGTTCACAGAAAATAGCATTTTGCTGCTTGATAAAATCAAAGAACCTAAAAGAAATGAAAATGAGAAAAAATATTTGATTATTTCGCCAAACTTAATTTGTATATTATTCTTTAAGTTCATCTGTTTTTTGGGGTTTTTTTTACAAGACAAAAATAAATGAGAATTTTAAAGACCTTTTGCAATATGGTACTATTGAAATAATGATGTGTAATTAATTTAATATTTAATTCAAACAGAAAATGAAATCAATCAGACCAATTAAATTATAAATATGACAGTGTTCATTCATGCCAACAATAAATTTCTCTGGGGCAACACTTGCCCACCTTGCTAGTTGATGACAATGATTTATGAGGACAAATCAAAGCTGATGATCTTTACCTGAGTTTTCTCATTTAAAATCATCACTTCATTTCTAAATGTTGCTCTTGTTTGAGCAAACAGAAACATATACAAGACTGGACTTTCCTTATTTAAGGAGTGTGATTTCATAAAAAGGAGAAATGCAGCATAACTTTGCAGGGACAGAGCCATAAAAAGCAGTGTTAAGTTATTGTGGGCAAGAAGAATGAATGGTGATAGTGCATTGAAAAGAAAGAATATTGTGATTGAATGCTACATTTCAGAGTAATATTCAGAAGGGAAATTCGCCTTCAAAGATAGCCAAAACTATCAATGCCAGTAGACAAGAACAGACAGACAAATGGAAAATAGAAACTATAAATTTAAAAAAAAAAAAAAAGAAAAGAGTCCTCATGACTTTCTTCATTGAAACACACAAGATGTTTAAACTGTTTTTAATCACGCTCAATATGCACATCTATTTTTATGGTAATAAATCAACATATGAAAAATAATCTTCCTGCCTAAGACACAGAGAGAGAGAAAGGAGAGAGAGAGAAAGGAGAGAGAGAGAAAGGAGAGAGAGAGAAAGGAGAGAGAGAGAAAGGAGAGAGAGAGAAAGGAGAGAGAGAGAAAGGAGAGAGAGAGAAAGGAGAGAGAGAGAAAGGAGAGAGAGAGAAAGGAGAGAGAGAGAAAGGAGAAAACAGGAAAGTGAGAAAGGAGAAAACAGGAAAGTGAGAAAAACAAAAAGGACAAAAGGTGAAGAGTGAAAGAGAGAAAGAGAAAAAGAAAACAGAGAGAGAAGACAAAGCAGATGTAGGTTCTCAGTTACATTCATCAGCACAATAAAAATAGGAAAAATGTAATCGTATTCAAATATTTCAAGCAATATCTGCCAATACACAACTGGAATGACATAGATTTTCACACATACACAGATGGCAGAAGTGTAGAAAGTAACTGTACCTTACTGATATATGAAACTCGCATAGTACCTGTCAAAAATGATAGATTTATTTACATATGAAACGGCACTTCTGCCACAGATCAGAGTAGCTGTGCACTCTACTTGGGATCAAAGTGTTGCCCCAAAGCATTTCTCCCTCAGATTAGTCTATAATCTGAGTGCTATATGAAAAGTGTCGCACATACATGCACACACCCAATATAGGCATTGACTGCCTATCTGTTCATTTCCACACAAAGAAATTTTATGAAAAGCAAGGGCGGAAGAGAGAAGATGCCAAGGAGGAAAAATATCAAGGAATGGACCAGACAAAATAGCACAGAGAAAAAAAAAGATTCTACTTATCAATGACAGTTTTTTCTTGATCAATCAAAGCCTGACCTACCAAAAAGAAATAGCAATACGGTGATAGATTTCACACGGCTTAGTTTAATAGTCAGAGGAAATTCAACTTTGTGAACAAAAATAACAAGTAAAAGTGGAAAAAAATCATGAAAATACTCCACACAAGAATTCAAACAATTTCAGATAAAGCTTGTGATATCTTAAGAATGTCCCCACAGTCTCATCACAACCAAAGGTTCCAGGTTTAAAATTTTCTTTCACTGATTCTAAAGATCTATCCAAAGGGTAAAATTTAAGATAATCAACATTCTAACATTCCAATAGCTGCTCATACAGGTCACAGCCTTTTCTTTTTTCATTCTTATTTACTTTTTAGCTTTACCATCATTGTCATTTTAATTTAACCTTTCAGCATAATTAAATAAATTAGAAGTGACAATATTTTCACTAATTTAAACTAACTTCACACAAAATAAGTTGTGTTTCATTTCAAAAATAAGAAGCAACCTGAAAAGGCACGTTTATATTGAGTTATAAACTTAACAAGACATGGTGTAGTTTGTAACAAGTGTGGACAAACCCTACTAAATTTTAATTTGAAAAGTCAAGCTATGAGGAAAGCTGAATAATCAACACCTGGGTTCAAAAGAGTCTACAATATTATTGGTCCTGACCTGACATCTTGACTTCAATCACTTTCTCATCATTATAACATAGCTCCCCTGTGCCCTTTCTATAAATATTTTCATGGGAATTGTTCTGATAAACTTTTCTCTTTGATACATCAACTTTAAAAATTTAAGTGGAGTATTAAATTGGCAGGTAGGTCTCATCATTTTACAGTTGAAATGGCTAGATATAACTAAGTTCTACGCTAACAGTTTTTCCTCTTGCACTTCTCACTTCCACTCCCTACTCAGCCATCCATTTACACAAGCTTCTTAGTAGATTACTCACTGCTTTCCTTGATCTCTTTTGCTTTCAATATGACCTGTGAGTATCAAATTCAGCAAGCCTTCTTTCCTCATTATGTGTCACAGAAATTCCAACTGCCTCATTCTAATTCAAAGTATAAGCATGATTTTTCCCCATTTTTCTTAAAACGTCCTCATTATTCACATGTTCAGTCCATGGTATACTCAGCATCCTTGTGGAGAACCACATTTCTCTTTTCTCAATTCTCTTCTTCATCTTTGAGGAGATTATCCAGCATTGACTGACATATAGAAGGATCACATCACATAACAGTTCTGTACTTTTTCCTTTGTTACTAACAAAATTTTCCTGTTTCTTAATACTTTGCTTAACTTTTTGAAGGGATCTTTTGCTATTTTTAGATTGTTAAATGTGGTTAAACTAACATTTCTTAAAACATAAATTTCCTTGACACCATCTGAAGAATTCAGTTCAAATATGTAACATTCAGTTTGCCACTAATATGCTTCTTTATGGGGCCCACTTTCTTTTTCTTTAATCAGTTTCATCAAAACTTTGATATTCAAACATTTTTATGAAACACATTCAGATATAGTTCATAAAAGTTAAGGACTTACCAAAACTTAATTAGCTATTGAAAAAAAGAACAAAAGTAATAACCATTCATCCTGTCATCTTAGTCTGCATCGTGAGAGTCACAAATATTTCAAGCACACAAACAAAATTGTTCAAAGTAAATTAAATCACGATAATTAGTTAAAAACTTCTTTTTTTTTAACATCTCTATTCAGTTAAAAAGACTTATCAACTTTCAAATGTTTTGTCATTTGTAAAGTATATTAAAAAAAGAGAGTGAGAATAGGTTAATTTGAGGAAATTAAATTGGAATGCAAAATGCTAAAAAAAGAAAATAGCATTTAGCGACAAATGCAATTATACATCAGTAGCATGTCATGTCAAATGGATGTAATGGTAGCTGGGAGTATATATATATATATATATATATATATATATAAAAGAATCAGATTTGCAAAATAAAATATTACCATGGATTTCTAAAGTCTCCGCTTTCATCATTATCATTTGCTCTTTTCTTATATTGAGATCTCTTTGGATTTATATCCTCTTTGGAATTATCCATATGGTTTATCAGATAATATTTTTTATATATATATATATATATATATATATATATATAGATAGATAGATATATAGATAGATATATAGGGATGTACAGTGCTCAATATCAGAGATATATTGATATAGACAGTATATATACATAGAAATCAGCACAGGATGGTGACTGTCAATTTCATGCCTTAAGCAAAATCTCTATGGTTCCTAGACTTTATGGATTTAAACACAGTACTAGATTGGTGGCAAGGTCTCATTATTTTACAGTTGAAATGGCTAGATGGAACTGTAAATTCTGATAGCAGTTCCTTCTATCGCACTTCTCACTTGTGGAACTCTCTTCCAGCTTCTTGTTTCCCCAGTCAACTTTGATCTTCAAAAATTTTAAATGTAATTCTGTCTTAATTCTAATTCTTTTAACATCTTTCTATATTTCTGAAATGAGGTCTTGTAACTATTTACACTATTTACATTGTTCAGACTGTTGTCTCGTCTTTATTCACAACATTTTGGCTGTTGTATGCTCCAGCCTTCTTCAAATGATATATGATGGAATATTAAACTGAACCCTTTAGTCCACTGGAGTTGATTGTTCGGGATCTACATGTTTTGTGACGTACAGTGGCCATTAATTATTAAGTAAAACTCAAGACTGCAAAGTTAGGATAAAATGGTATTTAATTACAACTGCAAATAAATACTTAACAAGAACAAAGAAGTAAAAGTCAACCAAAGATAATTAACCATTTCAGTGAATATCTTCTTAGTAGCACGACTCGGCTTAATGTCCAGTAAATCCCAAATCAAAACCCAAACTATCGATGTACAATAATTCACACTAATTCGACTGGATGGTTCCACTCAATAATCACTGTAGTCAGTAGCCTGACACTACTATTTATACACTTGGCAGAAAACATATATTCATAAGTCCAGAGTCTTTTGAACCTTGGTGTCAGTAGTTACTCATTTTCTTCCTATATGACAACGTGCCATGCCTTTTCTGGATATCTTAGTTTCAATTAATTCCCTTCAGTAATTCAACTTTGGCCAGGTATTGAACTTACAACTCTTTGAATCAAGTCACGGATTACATCAACAAATGTTTTTATCCATGTATCCTTTGGGATATTAGTGAATTAATTTTTGGGGACTTATAAATGTAATGTCTCAGTAATCATTTTTTTTTTACCAGTGCTCATATTACAATTTGTTGTTATTGTTGTTTTTCTCTAGTAATCTGTATTATTGTATTCATATTTATGTGTGGCCAGATTAGGAGATTTTCATGGCCTAGCATATGAACTGATTCCTTATTCTTTTATTGTCCTCCTCCTCCTCCTCCTCTCTCTCTCTCTTTGTAGTTTTTCTCATATTTCCCTAACACTCAGTAACTTATTGCATCTTAGTGGCTTTATTGCCTGGCTTGGGGTGAAATGACTAAAGAAAAAACAGGAAAATAAACCTTCAAACATGAAAAGATCACTTGAGATGTGAAAGTGATAGTCAGAATTACATATAAACAGTGTGGACAGAGGACTTAACAATGCATTGGTCTGGAGATCATATTGAAGTGTGAAACCATACAGTATTGATTCCTATGTCCAAAGCCGTGTGTGTGTGTGCGTGTGAGAGAGAGGTTTATATAAATAGTAATGCCTCCTATTTTATTATATTGACCCACAGCATTGATGTTATGGCATTCATAATCCGTATTATTTAACCTTGTTACAGATAGCAGCTCAGAGAAAATCTGGCAAAATGGCATCTGACATTAAAGTGTTCATACAACAGCAGTGTATCAATGAATTCCTGCATAGACATTCATGAGCACAATCAGGCAGTGGCTAATGCATTTCAACAGTAGTGACAGCGTTTTGTGAAACAATAAGCCTAGCTGTCAACTCATTAAATAAAGAGCTCTTTTTACCACCAGCATTGCTAATGTGGTGACAATGGAGAAAATGTGTCTGGTCACTGAAAACTTACTCTATTTGTTGTAGGTTTTGTGGAAATGACGGGAGAGAGAATGACTTACATAGCATCTCAATTTTCATGTTTATTGTGCTCCACAAGAACCATTACATCCATCTATTTCAGATGAACAAGTTACTAATAAGTAGTAACATACTTTTAGTTTTGCTTTTTCAACTGGTTAGTTTATTGTGCAAAATGTTTCCAGTAAAAAATGTTTTACTTTTTAAGCATTTAGTTTTTAAACAAAGGATGTGTTGATAGTATATCGAATATTGGAGCTCAAAGTGGAATTAAACAGAGTTCAAATTCAACAGCTATAGGTTAAATAGCAGTGTAGACTGGGTTTTGTAGTGTTGGGTGGCAACCAGTCTAAGTGAAGAACTCTGAATTCAAAGCTGGGAGAAAGCAATGGGAATCCATTCTTGTAGCTTTCCAAAAAATGATAATGAAGGAAAATCTGTAGAGAGTCATGATCACCTACATCTTGCATGGATATTTAAAGAAAAGGGAATTGTGGAGAAGCATGATCACCTCTGTCTGAAAGGGGATAAAAAAAAAAAGGTTTCCAAAAAAAATTTTAATATTTTCCTTCATTTCACAAAATTTGATTATTTCCAATAAGTCATTCTGAGTCCTTGGTATAATAAACTACATCCAGCAGCAAGGCCTCTGATTGGGAGGTTTTGAGTAGCATTGAACCACCTCTTAATTGCTGTTGTTCCCAGGTCCAACCTGACCCAGAGTGGTAGCACCTGTTAGGGTCCCAGATATGAGTAAATAGTTAACCCCCAAACTGGAGTCAAAACACTATGAAAGTATAAAAATAGATTTTTATAGTAAAAATAACAGCAATACACTTTTGAAAAAGAAATATTACTAGCAATACATTTGACTTTCAACAAAAACCCTCTTTACAAAAATACATCAATGAAACCTGATCTACAAATTGATTTCTTACAAAGAATACATATTCTATTCATATGAATCTATTCTAAAAAAAAAAAACTTGTCGACATTAAATAACCCATTGAGGTGTTGATATGCTGTAAAACAAAATAAGAAAATAAAAAAATAACCAAGTCATTCCGTCATTCAATAAAATAATTTCTCAGATATTTGAATTTAACGAGATAAAATAATTTCCTTGAAGTGTTGGAAAGCTGCGTTCATTTAAAATGTAGGGGATCATAGCTCTTCACAACTTCCTGTCCTTTGTAGCCCTTAGTAAAATTTGTCTTTTTATTATCCCTCCGAATCCCTGTTCTGCCATCCATTTATTCAAATTCATTTCTTAGGTTATACAATATTTTCTTCTGTCACTCTTACCTTCTCTATGTCCTGTGAGTATCAAAATTTCCAAGCCAAATCTCTTCATTATGCGCTCTAAAAATTTCAATTATCTCTTTCTGATGCTATGTCTCCTTTTTGTTTCCATTTTCTCTATAACTTTGTCATTGTTCACAAGCATAGTCCATGGAATTCTCAGAATCCTCCTGTAGAACCACATTTTTGTTGCCTCATGTCTTTCCTTCATTTGTAAAGAGATTGTCCAGTATTTTCTGCCATATGCAAGGAACAATGTTACATAAGTTTCAAACTGTTTCTTTCTCTTTTTTTTTTTTTTTGTCTAACTAAATTTTCCTGTTTCTTAATAGTTTACTTCACTTTTGGAAAGCATGTTTTGCTATCCAAATTTCACCTTCAGATTTCCTGGGAATTTAAATTTCAATACCTGCTTGGTTTTGATATCTCCAATTCATAGTTTCTATTTTGGCCTCTGACAACCATACATTCTATCTTCATACAATTAATGTTTTGTCCTTTTTTCTCATTTTCCTTTACTTGGCCTCTTCCTCTTGCTGACAACCATACATTCCATCTCTTTACAGTTGATACTTAGTCCTTTCTTCTTGCTTTCCTTTACTACCGTAGGATTTCCTATCGTTTTCTTTCTCTGTTTGCTATCCTTATTCAACACTTTTTGCATAATCTATAAAATATAGGTATACACCCGTTTGCATGTCTATTGCTCTTAAGCAAGACAACCTTTTTTTCATTCTGTTCATATCAAACTGCTGAATAAAAAGCATAAAACCTACATTTTGCTTTTTTATTTTAAATCTGTAGTTGTTTTACTTTAACTAATAAGGTGTAATATATAAATATGGAAATTCAACTTTACAAATTGAAAATCCCAAACATAATTTAATACACAAAAATCTTAAAGTTATCAAATAAAAATCCATCAGACTAAAAAAGTTGGAAGCTATAAATAAAACTTATTCTCAAATGAAAAAAATAAACAATTAAAATACTGCTAAAATGTAACAAGATAAACAAATCATTTTTCTACATGAAACTTTGCTAAGAGGCAAAAGTAAATACACTGCCTCCAACAAAGTTTATTGGTAAAGGTGAGACAAGTACAAAGTATAAACATGCCTCAAGAACAAAGTCAGTTAGAATAGAATAGGTTGCAATAATACAAAACAGGGTTTTATTATTTTACTTTTTGGTTGTTGAGCACAAAGAAGCCAATTTAGCTTTAACAAGTTTCCGTTGCCAAAATTGAAAATATTCTCACTGAAATAAAATGATTTCTGATCAAAAAAAATGTTGCTTCCATTTCAGTTGGAAAACAGAAACAAAATCAGTTGTTATTTTTTTATCATTGATTTTATCAGAGAAACAAGACCAAATTTTTTTCAGGAAAAATAAAAAATTGAATTTTCCTGGGGCACAATAAATAACTAAATAAATAAATATACTGCCATGCTGTCAATGGGTTCACAAACAGCTACATAGAAACTGACTGTGTTTTAATATTCTTGGCTCCAATTCCAAAACCTCTGCATCAACAAGCAGAATTCCTTTGGTACCGTTTCCCTTAAACAATGATATAAAAATGACAAAAAAAAAGGAAGGATTTCAAACCTAAAAAGTGTCATGCTGTTATTTCTTCTGAGAAACGAAAAAGAAGGGAAATCGAGGAAAAAGAAGGGAAATCGAGGAAAAAGAAGGGAAATCGAGGAAAAAGAAGGGAAATCGAGGAAAAAGAAGGGAAATCGAGGAAAAAGAAAAAAACATAATACAGGTTTCTTCTTTTTACAGTTAATCTTGCATTTCAAATCTCCAATACATTAGATAATTAACTTCAGAGACAAAAGATATTTTAGAGTACACTACAAAAATAACACACAACTCTCTCCATCTCAGATGGAAAAAGAAACAATTGACATATCAAGAGGATGTCAGAAATTACTAATCAAATCATGTTTACAGAAATAACAAAATCAAGAGTAGATTAACCTGGATTTAAAAAAAATAATCTTAAAAATACAATTTCAAAAGATAATCTCTCATCAAGCATTACATAATTGACTTCATTAAATAGAATAATTGATCTAAACATAATCTCTAATCTATCCTGAGAAAAGCATTCTGTTGTCCATATCAAATAATCACTTAATCACAACAAACCTTTCAGTTAATCAAACCTAATTAGTCCTTAACAAGAACAAAATGGCATAACCCTGATGAGAAAATTCAAATGAAAACCACACACATCTACAAATAGTGAGTAACCAAATGACAAAATGGAAAAAACTCTTAAGTGACCCGTTTTGTTCTGAGATTTAATGCAAAACAATAACATTAAACATGAAGCAGGAATTTTCAAAACAGATTAAAAATCAAAATGTCCTCCAAAATACAGAGATGAAATATCTATGAAATTAAATGAAACATTGTACAAACACAAAACAATACACTCGGTTCATTAGTCATTCATTGTAATAGGCCTGGCTATAATTTTGACTTAAAGAATGTAATTTTGATTAAGAAAGAAAATAATTCCTTAAAGCAAAAATCTAATTAAATTAATTAATTTTGGAATCCTCCATGGTAAATTTATGTTCAGAATGATTTTTTTTTTTAATATTGTTCATCCAATATGAGGTCTAAGTTGTTGATTTGTTTTCTATGACTTATCAACAGTTTGCAGGTTATTTAAAACCAGAAAATATATTTAGATTGTAATAATTTTTTTTTTTTTTTTGGCAGGAGGAAGGGGATACAAGCCTTACTAACATTAACCCATAGCTGGGGGGAGAAGAAGTGGATTCATGTATTTCCCAAAGGTATTTGCACATAAGTGAATATAATGAACACAGCAGGAATTAGAACTTGGCTCTCTGATTAACAATTCCAAGCCATTATCAATTACATCACCTGCACATCCATGTTTACAGAACCTGATATTGCCAAGCAGTCACCCATCTAGGTACTGACCATATTTGACATTGCTTCTTAACTTCAGTGCTCATACGGGAACCAGTTTTTCAATGTGACGAGACCATAAGCCTAGGAGGTTACTGAATGGAGATGCTATAAGGGCACGTATAGGGAGGGAGCAAGGGTTGCATAGTGGTGGGATATGTAGGATAGATAATGGTTGATCCTCAACTTGAAAAAGTTAAGATTGTAATGATCATGGAAACACCTCCTCGGGAGTCTCTTTCACATTGCAACAGCTCTGGAGAAAATTCTGTCCGAGTGGAGCTTACTCATACAACATAATTACTTTTCTCACAAAACTACTGCCAATGCAATGTGGAATAAATAAAAACAATAGTGAGGAAAAAAAAAAGTTAAACATCAAAATACACCCGACGTCAAAATTTAAATTTAAAGCTGGTTGTCTCTGCATCTAATGTTTTTTATTTTGTAAAATTGTAACCACATTTGTTGTAGTTCTTCCCCAGCCCTATCACCAAATAGATAGGACTACCTCCATTGATAAAAACATTATAAGTCTGAAGAAGTTACTTCCTTAAATGAAATGCACCATTTTGAAAATTTTCTATTTTGTCATTTGCTTAGCCACTGTTAGTTTTAATTTTAAAGCCTCAAGAATTAAACTGCTCTCTTTTAATCATCTGAGAGAACCTTTCTGCCTTTCATCAGTATGGCTGATGCTAACCTCCAAGAAAATGACTCGTTGCACCTTCTCTGGCTAACGTTTTCATATGATGAGGAAAGATTATATTCAAACAATTGCTAGGTCAGCTGCTAGGAATGTTAGTTCACTGTGTCATACTAGATCATTTTTTTTTCACAATAACCTACCTTACACTTATATGAGTCTAACATTCATCCATGCATTGAATATTGTTGCCACATCTGGTCTGGTGCATTTGCTATTAAAATCCAAAAAATCTGTCATGTTACTGGTCCTGATCTCTCATCTCAGCTTCAGTCACTTTCTCACCATCATAACGTAGCTTTCTTGTGCCTTTTCTATAAATACTTTTATAGTAATTGTTCTGATGAGCTTTCCTCTATGGTACCTAGAATTTATGAATTTAAGTACAATACTAGTTTGGCACCTAGGTCTCATGATCTTATAGTTGAAATAGCTAGATATAAACATAAGTTCTATGCTTAGTTTCTTCTCTCACACTTCTTGCTTTGTGGAACTATCGTTCAGCTTCTTGCTTTTCAGAAAACTTTCTTCTTCAAAAATTTAAATGCAATGTCAATCATTATCTTTGGTCTTCTTAATTCCTGTTCTTTTATTGTTCACTCACCTTAGTAGTGTTTTGTTTAGTTCATATTCTCTCATACTCAATAACTCTTTGTGTCTTAGTGACTTTATTGCCTTGCTTGAGATGAAATGATTAAAAAAATTTATTTTAAAGATCTGATATATGAATTTGGATATCACAACTTCTGCATAAATATGTAGCAAAAGTTTTTATATTTATTTTTGCACAAGAGGAGGTTATGAAATTATGTGTGTGTGTATTTAATAAGTGATAATGCTACTAAGATGCAAAGGGCTACTTGTAATGAAAGAGAATGGGAAGACTTTAGAAGGAACCAGAAACCCACACCAAAACAGGAAATAAGGGATAAGACTCATTCCTGTTCAAAACACACATTTTTTTTATCTGTCTATATTTCTGAGATGAGGTATTATGTACACTATTTACATTATTCAGACTATTGTCCTCATCTTTGTCACCATATTTATTTCAACATTTCAGCCGTTGTACGCTCCTGTCTTCTTCAGGTGGTTGGAATGTCAAACTGAACACTTTATTTCGCTCACTGGGATAGACTGTTCTAGTTCCACATGACATGTTTAATGGATGTCGGTTATCAGTTATCTCCTGTTTAATTCCCCTCACCAAGTTCTCCACTGCCTTAACCGGGTATTCAACGTTGTAATAAATATGGCAACAAAGATGAGGACAATAGTTCGAATGATGTCAATAGTGAAAAATTTTTTTACTTATATTTTTTTTTTTTTTTTTTTTTGAGGTTTAGGTCTCCACAATTGTTCCAAGCTCTCTCAGGTGGTGAGTGTGGTCTGTATGAGAAAGGCATGCTTTTTACACATCATTTGTAGAAAAGGGGGTTTGTCTTTACATTAAAATATAGTGGCTTCAACATAACCAAATAGTGTAGAAAAATTAACATGTTTGCAACTTTGGTGGCATAGTAAATGTGAGTTCAATTCCTGGGCCAGGGAGTACAAACTCAGTAGAAGCAGAGTGAGCAACAACTCAGTGGTTAAAAAAAAAAAAGAGGGGATATCCCTAGCCATGAACATCAGAATGAGAACAATCTACTCTTATAGATTATATAAAGTGTTCACTTCCATATTTCCTGAAGGTTAGCTGGAGCGACAGACACCTGAAGAAGGCCCAAGAGCACAATGGCTGAAACAGGATAACAACAAAGATAAGGATATTTGCATGAATGGAAATAATATCAACAAAAGATTCTGAAATAATGCTAAGGTAACACAATCAACTCGAACAAACAATGTCCCCCATATCAGTCAAAATAATGAAGAGCTAAAGATGGCCATGAGGTACTTGGCTGCGACATTGTGTCTAAAACAACATCTATAATAAAGCTAAGAATAATCATTTGAATAAATCAAATACGTCAATGCCAATATTTGTCAAAATAAATAAATAAAATCAATTTATCACAGTCTCTTTATTCTGAAGAGACTATGACAAGTTAGACTATCATAAATATTTTATAATAGTGTCTAGTGTTAGCATAATTGTGTTCAGCTTTTTCTTCTTTCAATTGCCTTTGGACTTTCGCAGATTCGCATGAGGTTTCTAATCCTGCTATAGACAAAGATGAATACCAATTATCAATATAATGTTTCTAATTCTGTCCCATAACAGTTGTGACATTCAGCATGCTAACAAAACTATTATTAAAGAGGATACAGTGACGTACTGAGGTTTGGTGATGCCCAGGACCAACTCCTTCATTGTATGCCCCTAAGGCTCAAGTAAAAGGGAGGTTATGGGGCCTAATACTGAGAAATGTGAGAAACAAAGACATTTTAAATATGTAAAAGCAGATGAAACATGAAAGAAAACATTTTCTTCAAATTAAATATAAACTAAATTTTTATTTCACTGTTTGATTGGATGCCGATCTGATATGAATACGGCTGTCAATATTCTCGGACCCCCCCCCCCCGACTCTTCTGAACACTACTGAGAAAACAACCATTCATCAGGTTTCATAGAGTGGTGCTATAGAATCACAAGAAACTTTACCAAATAACAAAATCCACATTACCTGAAAACTTCCAACAGTAACAATTAAAATGGATAGCACCTATAACTAGAAGGGAAAATAACAATATAATCAAGATGTTGACATTCTACACTACATTAGATAAAAGGTTAGGAAGGAAACTCCCATCAATACTAGAAAGAGCAATAACAGTGGACTTGAGAAATCTATTTTCCTGAAAACCTTTTTTAAGACAAAGATTTTATGAATTTCACCAACAGTAATGCTATCTGTTTAGTCAATGAAAGTTGAATTTTTTTACATATGGAAACAGCTAATCTCACCATTATCCTTAGAAATGTGTATACAAACATTTATGGGACAGAGGTATTATTATTATTACAACTACTACCTGTCTCATATTAGTTGATACAATATATGAAATGTGTATACAAATGTAAGAACTGTAAATTGTATTTTTTTCAATCCCTTTTGGACTTAAACAAATTTAGAATAGCCATCATATAAGGTTTATTATCCTTCGATAGACAAAGATGATTACCAATTATTAATATAATATTTTTACTTATCTCTTTCTGATTGCAAGTATATATCTCCATTTAAGTATCCGTCCTCCTTAAGACTTTCTCATTGCTCGTGTGTTCAGTCTATGGTATTCTCTGCATCCATCTGTTAAACTGATGTTGGTAATAGGCTATTAGAAATTGTACAAGTTCGAAATACCTACATTAACCAAACTTGTAAAAATTTAAGTCCAATCATATCATAACTTTCTTGAATTTGAATCTTGCATCTTCTCCATTGTCATCTATTTACTGGGTAGTGCATCATACATTTAACGATGACTTAGGTTTCATGTCTGAATTTAGAAAAGTTTAGACTTTGAAATAGTTTTACAATCTGAAGTAATTTTGTTTTCTTATTGTTGTGGCCTTGTTGTGGCCAGAATAAAGACACAAGTGTGGATTTGAGTTAAATATATTAATAAAAATCAGTAATACAATAATATACAAACGAGCAAGAATGTTAAGTCCGAACTATCAGAGGTGACTGTTGGAAAAAAACTCTTCTGACAAAAGCAGTACCTGCTTTTATTTATAACTTGGAAGAGTCTGTCGGTATATGGGTAATTTACCATAACACTTATTATTCCTGATTTATTTGAACTCATATCTGTGTTTCATTGATTGTGCAAAGGTATTTGATAAGGTATGGCAGAAAGATCTATTTGAACTACTAGGAAAACTTGGGAAAGATATTAGAATCATCTGGAACAAAAAAAAAAGGTCATCTGTATACAGATAGAAAATGAATTGAGCAAGTAGACAAAGAAATGTAAGACAAGGATGCATCTTCTCAACAGACTTATTTAGCCTATACAGCAAGGCAATCCTAAGAATACTAGTAGTCCTATCAGGATTTATTATTGGTGGGAATAATCTTAACTAGATATGCAGATGACACTATGTTGATGTCAGATAAAGAAGATTGCAGGAACTCCTAGATGAGGAAAGGGAAAATAAAAGACTAACCATCAATTGTAAGAACATGGTTATTAGCATGATATGAATAGATACCACTCCTGGTTTTGAATTCAGAATTATCTTTCTCCTAGATTGGTTGCCAACCATAGCTGGGTGATGAGGAGAAGACAGTGGAAGAGTATCAGTACTAAACTTATTAAAAAAAAATAATTTGATCAAATATTTTCAGAATATGATACCAAAGAAAAATATAACCAATAACATTACCTCACTTTTTCATACATTTCAAAAACAAAAAAAACAAAAAAAAAATTGGTTATTTCTTAGTATTCTTACTTTTATTTATGTTGGTTCCAATATGAAAGATACAAATATCTTGCTTGATAATTGTATCACACAGACATATTTACAGTTAATAATAATATCTATACAGTCTACAGAAAAACTTGCAATGTTATCCGACTTGACATCCTGTCTTCAGTCATTTTCCCATTGTCATAATAGCCACCCTGTGCCTTTTCTAAAAATATCTTCATAGTAATTGTTCTGATGAGGTTTCCTCTTTGGTACCTCAACTTTACAAATTTAAGTTCAGTACCAGATTGGTAGCTAGGTCTCATCTGTTGAAATTGCTAAGATGTAACCATAAGATCTATGCTAACCATTTCTTCTCTCACAGTTCTCACCTGTTGAACACTCACCTGGCTTTTTGCTTTCAAGTTTGATCTTCAAAAAATTAAATGCAATGTTAATCATTATCTTTAGTTGTCTTCTTCTTTTATTGTTCTTTCTCCATAATATCATTTTACTTTTTCTCATTCTTTCTCACTCAGTAACCTCCCCACCTTGCATCTTAGTGACATTATTGCCTTTTTTGGGGTGCATGAAATGATTATATATAAATATTTAAAGTAATGTATTGTCATTCTTGAATCATGAGTCCATTCAATATTGCTCTGCAAAGCTAATCCAATATACAATAGATAAGCACATTAGTAATTAACCTTAATTAAACATTTTATACTATGTTTTTCAACATAAACCACATTTGAATTTGAAGGCAGCAAAGGAAGAGGATACCCCTAGATGACTTGGGAGGATGTTTCTTTTTCAGAAGGGCAGGGGAAAATTGGGCCTTGGATTAACTGATACTAGTGACAGGTGTATGTAGAGAGGTAAAGTGAGATTCCCACTCAGGCAGGACACACTCTGATTTGTGTGGTCCTGGCTAAACAAAAAAAAAAAAAAAATATAGCCATGATAATGGTGACATCTGTAAAATAAGTATACAAGTAGAGAAATTCAAATTCATAGCCAAATCAGCTAAACTGATATATGATGTAGCATTTTGGCCATTCTGGATTTTTATATTTTTTAATCAAACCAAATCCAGTTTTATTTTATTGTTTATCAACAATCCTTGTCTTCATAAAGACATATTTAACCTGATATAGAAATATTTCCAGAAATAAATTTTATTACAATCATTAAGAAACCAATTTCTGATATTGGATTCTTTCATGGAAACCTCTTCATGTGATATGCCTGAACTGATTTGATTGTTCAGGCAGAAATTTAGTAAATAATAATTTCTATTTCTAGCTGAAAATACCAGCAAAATACTAAAGTTTCTTTATAAAATTTCAAAATCCAGCATTTAATCTGAAGAGCTTCAGTGAATTGTATTCCTTCTACAAAGCATGAAAAAACGTCCACTTTTAGACAATAAATATTAAAAATATTGATGTTATGATACAGAGATAAGAAAGGTCAGGAAATTGTGGAGAGTCATGATCACTAATAGTCCTGAAGGGACATAGCACATAGAAAAAGAAGAAAAGCTGTTAGTGTCATTCACTAGAGCAGTAGAGTCAACAAGATTAGATGCCAGAGTGATATGATCACATCTGATCCCATGTGAGACAATCCAATTGCAGATAGCAATCCAAATAATGCCTATCGCCATTCCCAACAGAATGATCCTTGTATCAACAAAGGCTGTTGACAGGAGAATCCTTCAGACTGACAAGAATAAAAAAAATCCGGCAAACTCCTCTATATCAATATTCTAAGAACCTACCAAAAGGAGAGCAAATCTTTCCATTGGTTCAAAGTACACACACATATCCATGAATATTCATCACACACATACACACACACACACACACACACACACAAAGAAATAAAGAGAAAAATGCATTCAGACAAACAAAACAAGTTGGGAACTGGAAGCAAGAGAAACAAGAAAATTAAAAAAAAATAAAAATGCAGAAGCCATTTCAGTCTTGTGACCAGGCTTAAGCATAATGGTTTGTTTATTTAACCTATCATGTCCACATAGTTTGTTTGAAACGAAGTAGTTGGTTATCATAAGCAGGATTTCTGAAAAAAATAAATAAATAAAAAAGAAATTTTCATCCCTGATTATTTTAGGAAAATCTATGACAAAGAGAACATTTTTTGTGTGACATTTTTTACACTATTTACATTATTCAGACTATTGTCCTCATCTTTGTCACCATAATTATTTCAACGTTTCGGCTGTTGTATGCGCCAACCTTCTTCAGGTGGTTGGAATGTCGAACTGAACCCTTTATTTCGCTCACTGGGGTAGACTGTCTAATGGATGTCAGTTATCAGTTATCTCCTGTTAATTCCCCTCTCCAAGTTCTCCACCACCTTAACCAGGTATTGAACTCACACTTTGGGTCCTGTCACTGGATCTAACTATCGCTTTTACCCACTGTGCCATGTGTCCTTGAGGACATCTGTGTATGAATTTCTGAGTATTATAAATTCAATGTCTTCAGCAAGCATTTTTTACTGGAGCTCATATTGCAAATTTTGTTGTTATTATTGCTTTTCTCTGGCACTCCTTATTACTGGCTCCCATATTGTATTCATTTCTATGCTTGGTCATCTCGTATACAAGAGTTTGTTGTTGCTTGGAAATCTTTCATGCAACAAAAACAGACTATCATTATTGTTTTGTCTGTGTATTGTTTAATATATTGAAATGTAATTATCATCTCGAAAGCTTAGATAGGATTAAAAAACATGTATCAATATGGTAATTTTCTTTCATCTTTCAATGATAATGTTATTAAGCTTATCAGACAATATGAAAGGAATTTATTTAAAATAGACAAAACTTGTCTATGTTATTTAATGAAACATGCAATATATATATATATATATATATATATATATATATATATATACACACACACACACACACAAATCCATGATTATATAAAATACAATATGTATGTGGAGAGAGAGTCCACTTCTGATGCATTCAGAATCTCACCTGCCTCAGTTGAATATCCCTTGTGGACTATTGTGGCCTGTTAGGGGCCAGAAAGAAAGACACGGAATGAAGAAGGTAGGCTGAACGAGTGTATTGAAATAATAGAACATATATACAAATAAGAGTGTTATTAGTCAGCAGATAGAAGTGTCCGTCTGAACTATCAGATTACATTGCATCCAGACTACCCCCCTTAGGAAGTCTCACAGGTTAGTATTTATGAAGGAGGAAGAGTTAATTCTAATATAGATAGGTTACCATAACATTGACACAATGCCGAATGAATATACATAAGTTAGGACACTATGAATAGGATTTAAAAATATCAAATTGGAAACCTATTTATTTCAGTCAGTAGCACATTTATTGAAGTTATTTTTATTGACTTCCAACTACCAAAAACAATTATGTTAGATTGTTTTTTAAAATGTCCATTCAGAATATATGCAACCATGGTTCTCCAGATTCCTATTCTTTATTTTCTGTAAATTGCCATGCCTTCTTGTGAAGGATTGTGGACTGGTTTGCCATTTTCTTCACCATGATTTTATTGCATTTTTTTATTTTATGATTCAGAGCAGATTTTCTATAACTGGGAGTCTTGTTTGACCCAAATGATTTCATGATTTAAATTCTCCAAGGACTTGTCATTAATTCCATCCATTTATTATCAGATAAAACTACCAACTTCTTTACTGAAGATCTCTAAGCAGATATTGCTTGCAAATTCGCCTCCATAAAAGTTTACTTTGATGAAAACTTACAAGTCTGTCATTTTGATTAAAACTATAATCACATGAACACAACTAAAAGAGATGGCTTGGATAGATAGATAGATAGATAGATAGAGAGAGAGAGATTAATAGCAAGTGTGAATATAAGAAAAAGTGCAATTAAAAAAGGAAGGAAACAAAGAATAATTGAGAGAACTCAAAAAGCAAGAATGAAAGCAATAAAGAGAAATAGTGAGTAAATGCAGGGGAGATAAAGAACACAAGAAAAGAAGAGAGAATGAGGTTTGTTTGGAATGCGGGGGGCGCTTGTTATTGATAGCATTATCAAAGATCAACAGACTGAAACCTAAAAACTAAATATCACCAGATCTTTGACCTCTTTGTTCCGTGTGCTTTGATGTTTATGTATAGAGAATGGTAAGCAGATTTAATGGCTCTTTTGACCAAACTGATTGGCCATAATGCTTTTGGTCAAGAGACACTTAGATATTCGATCTGCATGTTGGATTGAGGGATGAACACACGCACACAACGTTGAGAGGATTTTAATAATATATAAGTATACTAGTATTCCCATTAGCCAATGGTAGATACAAAATTTAAAAAATACAAAAGTGAAGTTGATTCTGAAAGTAAACAATAGCAACCATGAACATCCTGTTGCTGTATTGGGGAATTTAGTACTTTACAAGCAGAAATCATTCCCAAAAGAGAGCAATGAAAAAAAAACAAAAAAGAATAGTAAAGTGTTCTTAATCCTTAATTTAGAAAAATCATTTCAAATTCATCAACATGATCATAATTTTATGTGTGCACCAACAAAACCATATTTGTGCCACTCTGGCTAATAATATTCCATATTTTTAATATTAATAATATTCTACAAGGGTAAATAAAAAATTATCTGCACTTTTGCCATCAGATATCTTTAGACAAGATTTTTGACGTTCCTCGTATATTAGAAAAGATTTATGATGTAGCAGTAGTATTCTGGTAAGAAGTGGAACTACATGTTTGAAATGGACGAGGCTGATGTTGGCAACCAGAAGAATTTTGACAAAGAGGTGGAGAAGTTTCAAAACAAATTCAACATTTTCAAAAGAAATCAATTTCAATACAAGAGGAATTTTAAACATATTTTTATGCGGGTTTCTAAGATGCATAATAGTATCTGAAACATAAGTGAAGATAAGACAAAGTGGAATAAATGACGCCTTTCACTGTGAACATCTGCTCTTTTTTTCATTCTAACCCAAAGACGTCAAAGCAAGCAGACACTCTTGGCACAACATGTCATTTATAAATTTCTTTGTCTCATATACTTTTATGTGAAGATCAGCATAGTTCACAAAAGGAGAGAAAGAAAAAATTATATTTAAGTCTATACAGACAGTTAAAAAAAGAAAGAAAATATTTATGTACTTAGCCATAGTGTGTATGTATGTGTTATGTCCACATGGTTTGTTTGAAACTAAGTAGTTGGTTTGTCTGATGACTAAGTCTCCTCTAGAGGGAAAGATTGGAAACATCTAACACATTCAGTTTTCTGAGTGAGCAAAAGAGATTAAGGGTTCATAGTCCCATCCTTTTATAGTCCTGAATAGTGTCAATGATCATGTACCTTAGTAGAAAAGTGGGGACAATCTCTACATTCTATATTATTAATACTGATAATGCCTTCAATAAAAGTAGTAACCTTTGAATGACAATATTTTTTACTGTTTGCATTCACTGATTAGGTTTAATTAATACAATTCACATAGAAAAATTCATCAAAATATGTTTTTCACTTATTCCTTCAGTTCTAAAATGTTCTACATAGATCATAATTATTTATTCTGAAAATACTAACACAATCCTAGTCGATTAATGTTAATGCAATGCATGGCTGGTAACTTTACTAAAAAGAAATAGTAAAAAGTAAATAAAAAAAATAGTAATTAAAACATTAAAAGTAAATAGCAAAAAAAAAAAAAAGAAAATACATCACATTTAAAAGTTGCAAAAGGCTTTTAGTGATCATTTGCAAACCTGAAAATTACTTGAAGCACATTCAAAAAGTCAGACTTTTTCAATAAAACTGGTTCTCATGTAAAAAAAAAAAATAGAAACAAACCTAATCACAAGTAATGTGTGCTCAATTCAAAATGCAATAGAAAATTGCCAGCCAACAGTTACCTGCTCTCTATTTTACAGATATATATGCATAACCGATTACTAATCAATATATATATAAATAATTCCATATGGATTGTGATGTTCATATTGAATACTATTTTAGATGTTGGATTAAGTCAATACAAACATTGCAAGAGTTGTTCAGTCTAATCTCATAATCTTCATTAATTTTGTCACAATCCAAGTATTACCTGGAGGTGATGAAAAAAAAATAAAAGAAAGATGAAGAGTTTAGTCAAAACAGTCCATGGAATATTCATGTCTATTTATATAAACTGAAATGCAAAAAGAAAAGAAAAAGAAAAAAAGCAGAATGGCATGCAGCACCTTCCTTAATATGACATGGAACAGAGTGTACAAGATGCTAGACATATTGGCACAGGGAAATATCTACCCAGATACATTACAGGGCTGTCCACAACTGAATTATGTTTGCTGGTTGTGGATGCAGGAAACTAGGGTTTGCAATATTCCATAGTGGGATGCTGTAATTTTGATATCACACTGTGAATAATGGCACCCTTCAGTGAAACTTCACTAAATGCTGCATACACTGTACAGTGCATTGACTGATGTGTTAAGAAGTAACTACATTGAGTTGGAATGTGATCTGATACAATGCTACTCTTTGAGGGATGGTCCAACATTTTGGGGTGCCTACAGTTTTCCCATACTGTTACTCTATGTCCAGAGAATCACATATTTATGGAATACCATTGCTACTTTTGCCCAAGAAAAACAAAACCAAGAGCACTTTGGAGATACAGTGGTTAATCTTTCTGGCCACAATAATCATTCCCCAGTTAAACAGTGTTAAATTGTGTCCAATTCCTATGGCCACCACAGTTACACTACTTCTTTACCTACTATGCTGCATATGCATTTGAATTTATGGCAAATAGGGAAGAGCAAAATCATCCAGTCTCTACTTTGTCAACTCATGAGTTTTTATTTGTTTAAATATTTAAAAATGATTACACCAGATGACGCATTCTCTCCTAGAAACTGTAACTAAGGTCTGCTCAGTAAAGTTGCAGTATAAAACACAGGGGGGTTCTGTGGGTGTTGCATGAATACAAAACAGAGGTTGACTAGCTGCCCTAGAAGACAAATGTACTTGAAAATGACTAGCCAGTCATTATATCTATCTATACTGGGTGCGATGGGTAAATTGTCGCCATTTTATATTTTTAATTTTGTACATGAGCATTGTTTGTTTTTGATTTTGTCAACTGCACAGTATAGTAGGGTCAGTTGGGTACCATCTGTGAGAAAAAGAGCACAATGACACAATTCACTCTGCCAGAAATTTGGAAATGGCATGCTGTAATACTTGTTATTTGCACCAGAAGCTTTAATACAAACATTTCAGAATGTTTGGGTGTCAATCCGAGGACAGTGCAGAATTTCAAAAAAGAGTTATAGCCCATCAACATCATGGTGTTTGGAGTGATCACTTGTGATGGCAATGTTATGCCTCTATTCATCTTCCCACAGGGCCTCAGACTCAACACGGAGGCCTACATAAAATGAATTGAAAATGTAGTGCTGCTCTGGGTCAAGAGAGTGGCTGCTGGAAGACTATGTCTGGCAACAGGATTCTGCACAATGCCGCACAAGCAGGAGAACCCAATTATGGCCGTCGGACAATTTCTGCAACCACATCACCCCTTACACCTGGCCACCTAACTCCCTAAACTGCAACCCCCTTGATTATTTTGTGTGAGGTGCAGTTGAGTGAGAAACCAATAAAACTCCTTGTAACACCAAAGATGAAGTGAAAGCAAGGATTCACCAACTTAAACAAGGAGACCATCCAGAAGAGTTGCAGGAGATTCTGAAGTCATCTGAAGACGTAGTTGAAGCCAATGGCAATTTTATTGAATGACTACTCTTTAGTATTTCAAGATGTTTTTGTCTAATTTTGGTAAATATATCTGTTAAAATGAGATGTCAGTGTTATTTTCATTTTTGCTTAATTTAGATGACAATTTATCCATCACTCCCTGTATATAAAATCCTATGACTTTTGTTAGTCTGTTCATTCATCACACTCTCTAAAATATCCATACATTGACAATTGAAACCAAATTTTAAGGCGAAATGCAAATAGATAAGGTAGTACAAAGTACAGTTCGTTTTACTAGGGTGCAAGAAAACTGCAAAGTAGGGTTTTTGCCAAAGTATTTCTCCAAATAAATCAGCTTCTTCAAATTTCATCAATTGCTTTGTGAAATTGAATAAAATCTATACATTGTAAATACCATAGAGAATGTTAGTGATAAATTTAAAAATACTAAAAACAGTGACGATTTTAATGCGGGTCAGCATGTTGCAATAAAATTCTAGTTTTTAAAAAATCATAATGAAATTGAAATGTTAACATTTTTTTTGTGGTATTGATCCCTGATGACCTGCTTAAAGGATGGAAATATTTCTCTGCTTATTAAAAGTATAAAAACTTATTAAAAGAATGCTTGGACAGAATCCTGCACGAGAAAAATAAGAACATCAAATGATAAGAAATATACAGAAAACGATTAAAAGCTCTCACATTTCTGAAAAAAGAATTAACTGGATAGACATTGATTGATTTGTTTTTTTACGACTTATCAAACCTTATTTACACTATTTATATTCAGACTATTGTCCTTATCTTTGTTGTTTTTATCACAATGTTCCATCTGTGACAAAAAGGAGGACCAGAAAATTGCCACAGCCTGTCTACATTACATCAAGGGCTTATTGGAAAAGATTCAGAAGATCTACAGTCCATACAACATCAGGACAACATTAAGAAGTAGTTCCACACTACGGTGAAAGTAATACTGAATAAAGCCCAACATGGGGGAAACTATCACCAAGAATTGTGTGCACTCAATTTCTTACAGTTGTGGCAGAGAATATAAAGGTGTAAGAAGCCATTCCCTAAAAATAAGGCTGGAGGAACATTGAAAAGCTGTAGTGAGAAGTGAGATGATAAAATCCGGAATGGCTAATTCTGTGTGGAGGGTAAATGGTGGTCATCAAACCCTGCAGAATGAAGTTAAAATACTAGAGAGTTAGATGTCTGAAAGAATCAGCACATAAGCTAAGTGATGAGGTAGACCATAGTAGGCCGAGCATAGAAATAAATACAATATGGGAGCCACTAACAAAGAAAGAAAGACAAATGACAGCAAGTCTTCAAATGCAGAAGCAGTAATCAAAAAACATGAGCAGCAACAAATCAAAACATGACGAGCAGCAGTGGTGTTGGTGGTGGTGGTGGTGGCCTAATCAGCAGTGAATGTTACGGTTAAAGCTCTGGGTTGGGCACTGTGTAATTTCCTTTCATTGAAAACAGGTAAGAAATAACTGAACAGTGCTAAACAGAATAAAAACAAGACAATATCTCAAGTGAGACAAGAACAGTCTATTCCTGTATGTTAAATAAAGGGTTCAGAATTCCCTGTAGGTTACTCAGAAAGGCTGGTGAGCACAATGGTAAAACTTTTGTGATAAAAACAACAAGAACGAGGACAATAGTCTGAATATAAATAGTGTAATGATAGTTTCTCATCCCCAAAAATATTATCAAACCATTGCAAGTTATTTAAAGTCAGAAGATATTCTTAGATTGTAAGAATTTTGGGGAGATAATGATTTACTGATACAAGTCCTACTATTTAACCCATAGCTGGGGGAGGAAAGAGGTTGATTCATGCCATACTTAAGGGTATTTGTAGATAAGTTAATTTAACAAACTGTCTGGAATTGGAACTCAGCTCTCTGATTTCTCATTCTTTGGTTGTTGATTTGTTTTTATGGCTTATCAACCCATTGCAGGTTATTTAAAATCAGAAAATATTTTTAGATTGTAAGAATGTTTTTTTTGGGAGGAGATAATAATGCTTTTAGTGATACAAGTCTTACTAATTAAGCCATAGGGATGGTTTCATCAGTCAGTTATGTGCCATGCATGATACACGGTTAGGAAATCATGATCTTTCGATACATGACTGATGAGGCAGATTTTTTTTTTCTGCAGTAGGTTGCCATTTCTTTCTGTGGTAGACCAGTTACCATCCAAGGCTACAGAACTCTGTCTGTCCTGTTATTTATCCATAGCTGGAGGGAGAAGAGGATTCATACCTTTCCCAAGGGTATTAGCACGTAAATGAACGTAATGGATTCGATTGGAATTCAAACTTGGCCCTCCAATTCCTCAATCCGAGCCGCTATCCATTACTCCTCCATGATTTCATACCTTTCTTAAAGGTATTTGCACATAGTGAATCCAATAAGAACTGGAACTCCACTCTCCAATTAACAATTCCCAGCCATTATCCATTACATCACTTGCATATCCAAGCTTACAGTACCTGGTGTTGCCAAGCAACTCATCTAGGTACTGACCAGATTTGACATTGCTTAACTTTAGTGATCATATGAGAACTAGTGTTTCAATATGATATACCCATAAGCCAAATAGATGGAGAGAGAGAGAGAAAAAATGAACATGAAAGGATGTTGGATAATCAAGAGAAAAAGGTTATTGTTTTTTTTTCTTCTCTTTTTCACCAAAGCCAAAATTTTAATCTTGGTCACCCAACCGGCTTCTTTAATTTTTGGTCTGCTTCTGAAGAAAAATCGTATTTGTATAATAGGTTGCTTTATTTTCTCTCCTGTCAATGTAGAATAAATTTGCCATTTTTATACTTTAGCAATGTATTACACTTCAAGATGGTCATCAGATATCAATACAATATAGTAAATGAGAATGAATGTCTATCTGATCAGAAGGCATCTGGTCACAAGGTATATTTATAAATATGGACAATTTCACCAATGAGGTTTTCTGGAGGTTTTTGGGCTTTTTTAAGAAAGTGGCTAACACCATAACAGCCAAGTCTCTTTAGAAGTGATTGCATTCATAACTGTCATGGCAACAGAAACGTTGAATCTACACCCAATGCAATCCTCAGGTAATGGTCATGAATAGAGAAATGTGCAATGAAAGATGATAAAATAAATCTACAGAGGATTTTATAGGATTCTAGTAAGCAATAAAATCAAAATTGTTGGTCCAGAAGACATAACGACTTTATAAAAATGCCCCATTTCATGAAGACAGGAATTATATTATTTTTTTTTTTAAATGTCATTTCAATGTGGTGGCAATCAGGAATCTCCACAGATTCCTTTCATTTATTATCTGTGAATTACCATGCATACTTTAATGTTGCTTTTCCAGTGGCTTGAATTCAGAGTTTTTCTTCTCCTATATTGGTTGCCAGCTAGAAAGCCCAGTCTACTCTACTATTTAATCCCTAGCTGTGGAGGGATGAGAAGAAACAACTTCATGGTTTTCCTTAGAACATTAGGGTAAAAGTGAACTTAGACGAATAACCTGAAATTTGAATTCCTTTCCCCAATTCTGCTTACTGCACCAACATCCCTGACATTACCTAAACAGTTGATTGATATCAAACAGACGAAAAAATGAATCTATCAAACTTAATAAAGAAATGATTTACATTATCATTACAAAAGAAGCCTAAATTATACCCAACTATATTAAAACCACTTTTTCATTTATACCAATAAGTAACAATAAACTTACAGTTATTTATTGGTATAAATGAAAAACTACTTTCAACAAGTATTGAGTAACTGATTGAATCTCTTTCTCTCACACAAGTACAGCATCAATATTTAAACATGGAACTTGCTTATCTCTAAAGTTTGTGATAACAATATTGACCTTGTTTAGAGTCATCTATTTGTAGTACAATACATGAAAAAAAAAATATTAAGATTCCAGATTATTGACTTTTGAATTTATTTTTTTATAGCAAGGTTCAATCTTTATAAGGCCTGAGGGTTACGTTAGGAGGCAATTTGTGTGGCTAGGAGTAAAAGGTTTTGTCCATTTTGATGAAAAAATATAATTTTTATCTGTTTCTGGTTGGTCTCCATTTTTATGCCGCTTATCTCTAGTGCAACTCAGCTGTGATAATTCAAATGTATGTTCTTTGTAGAAAAACAAGGAAGAAATTAACATGAATTAATTGAATGGATTTTCTCAGCATTTTTATCAAACATTGAGTATGATTTTCTAAAAACGTTTGTCTGAGATGAAATATTAGAATGAGTTTGGTTTGAATAATTGAAAAACATTCAGATGATTTTTCTCTTCATTTCACATCCAGATAATTAAAGCCTATAAAATTGAGGTACAGGTAATGAAGAAAGTACTGTATCTTGAAAATGGACATTCTAGAAAAAAAATACTAATTTTGTAACCTACATTTGACTTATTTGTGACTGAGTAATTTTTATTTAGCAGCTCAGTCATTTTCAAATGTCCTATTTGTGGTATTATCTGTAACTTGAACTTCAACTCTTAAACAGTAAATCATCACATCACAACTCCCATAACCCATCAGAGTGATAGGGGCACCCCATGTGCAGCAGCAGCAGTGGTGTATCTTGGTCAAGATAGCATGGCAGAGCCCATCCTTTTTAAGACTGATTTTGAATTCATGGTTTTCCTTCAAGACTAGTTACTATCTCAAAGTAAGAGAGCCCATTTAGCCTTGCTATTTGACCCTTAGTTTGGGGGGGGGTGAGAAAAGCAAGATTCACACTTTTTCTAAGGGTATTTGTGTAAAAGTGAACATAAAGAACTTGGCCCAAGGTGATCCATTACAGATCACCTTAATTTGGCTCAATTTTGAACTCGCCTCACTGCCTGCTGTTTCAGATTCATTAAGTGTTACACCACCTGCACAACAGTAAACAAATTAAAACAAATAAGTACTGCATATAGACTAATCACAAATATAACATTTGATAGGGATCAATCTTTGAGGTAGTGATGAGATTTCAAATTTTCTATGATGAATCAATTGTTTTTACTGGTATTTAAGAAGCTTACATCACAAAATTTTCATCTACCTTTTGGCAGGATAGTATTTTCAGCAAATAGAAGCCTTCAGTAGTCCAATTTTACTTACGAAAAACAAAGGGATGAATCCAATAACGTTTTATATGAAATTCTCTATTTGTTCATTTCTTCATGCTTTGTGATTACAGCCTCTTTGAACATTTTACTGCAAGCCAATGTAAAGTAAACACAAATCCTACAACAGCCTAGTGTATAAAGATAAAACGCTGGTTTTAGCGTCAGTCAGACTATGGATTACGAGTTCAATTTCTAGGCTGGAAATTTTGCCACCTCACTGGCTCGAGAGTTCTTTAAGACACCAAGCAAATAGTCTATTTTGCAGAGAGAACACTATTACCAGTTACAGTAAAAATAAAATAAAGATCATATATAAATCAATAATGACTTAAAATACACATGCTTAACAAAGAGAAAAGCAATGAAACAAGAGACAAAATTAGAAATATTTGACAATTCATTTTATGAGGGTGTGCTGAAAATTTCTCATTTTAACACAAAACTCTGCAAGAATAATCATTTTTAGTAAATTACTGAAATGAATCGATAGAAAAGAATTGTTTCGTTAAAAAAAAAAAAAACAGGAAATATAATTCTTATCCGAAATTGTTGATGAAAGTGAATGATAGAAATAGGGAAAAGTTTAAAAAATATAAATTTTATTGAGATCTGAGATATGACATTCAAAGACAAAGATTTTAATGTATGTTGACATTTACAACCTCTATCCTATAAGAACTGCAATATTGATATATATATATATATATATATATATATATATATATATATATACATATATATATATATATATATAATAAAAAGACTTAAACACTGATGAATTGGATCATAATTACAATTCCAATGTAATAAATTATAACCATGGAATATTAGTGTTTGAGCCTTTTATATCATATTCTTACTCTGTCATGTACATTGAGTTCTACCTGGATTCTATCCTCTTGGAAATTTTTACATATATTTGTATGTGTATGTATTTATATATATATATATATATATTTGTGTGTGTGTGTATAATAACCACTTTTTTCTTTTTTTCATAAAAAGAGGCTGTATTTTGCTTTTAAATCTAAATAAATTGTTCACTCACCAGTAATTTACAATCATTTGATGAGATACATTGATAGGCATAGAAACACAACTTCAATTGTGATTTTGCCATGCTTTTGATGTAATATCCTAAATACAACAAAACTCCTTGTAACACCTAAGATAAACGGAAGGCAAGGATTATGGCAGCATTCACCATCTTAAACAAGGAGACCATCCAGAAGCATGGCAGGAGATTCTGAAGTCATCTGGAGGTTGAAACCAATGGCAATTTTATTGAATAAATTTAATCTTTTGTATTTCAAATTATTTTTGTTCAATTTTGGTGAATATATGTGTTAAAATAAGATGGCAAAGTTATTTTCATTTTTGCATAATTTAAACGACAATTTATCCATCGCACACTGTGTCTGTGAGTGTGTGTGTTTGTATATATATATATATATATATATATATATATATATATATATATATATAGTGCCAAGTAAAAGATTTGTTGCTTATCTGGAAAAAAGAGACAGTTATTTTTAATATTATTCCAGCTTGATATAAAATTTTTGAAAGTGTAATTGATTGAATAAAGGTTTTTCTTAATGAATATATTGTTTAATTAAGTTTTATTTATCATCTGGGAAAAAAAAAAAGAGACAATTTTTCAAAAATATTATCTTAAAGGTTCACTTACTTTTGCACAGCACCGTATATTCCAACTGCAATAGTTGCATATACGAGGCCTCACTTGATTAGTGCATTTTCAATTATAGGGCTAAAATTTGTGTGTGTGTCTGATAATAGTGGTTATATGTAGTGTATGAAATATATATATGCAAATATTGCAGTTGAAATATATATATATATATATATATTTCAACTGCAATATTTGCATATATATATATTATATATATATATATATATCGGAGGCACGGTGGAGTAATGGATAGTGGCTTGGACTGAGGAATCGGAGAGCAGTGTTCGAATTCCAGTCGAATCCATTACATTCACTTACGTGCTAATACCCTTGGGAAAGGTGTGAATCCTCTTCTCCCTCCAGCTATGGATAAAAAGCAGGACAGACTGGGTTCTATAGCCTTGGTTGGTAACTGGTCTAGGAGAAGGACAACTCTGAATTCAAACCTAGAGTGGAGCCCCGAAGGCGGATAGACCGCACTTTGTGCTACCTTCCGGCAAATCCTGCAGCCGCGTTGGTATCAAACTGTATTGGTTTATCCTCTCTTTTGGACTCTGCTAGCAAGGCCAAGAGGCAGAACTAGATGTCTGGGCAGCCCTAGTTCTCTATATATCCCGCCCAGGCTCATAGCTCACCGCACTACTCCATGGTCACTCAAGACAGACGGATGCTGACGACAACAACGATATATATATATATATTTCAACTGCAATATTTGCATATATATATATATATATATATATATATATATATATATATATATATATATATATAAAACCACTATTATCAGATAAAGGAACTTCTTATTTTTTTAAATATCTCAGCTTGACCAAGAAACACTTAAAAATAAATAAATGAAAAATATCTCATGTTAGTTTTGGAAAAGCTTTTCAGATGAGGACTTTTCAGCTCATTTTAGGATCTATTTCTTTGATGATGCATGGATTAAAAATGGATCTTCTATATGTTGTATTGCTCCAAGATATAAGCGATCCTAGCTCTTTACAGCTTCCTATCCTTTGTAATGCAAAGAAATGTTTGTTTTCTTACTATCTCTCCCAATCCACATTCTATTATCAATTCACACAAGCACATTAGTTACATAACTCTGTTTTCCTCTGCTCATCGTCTTCAAATATGTTCTGTGAGTATCAAATTCTCAAAGCCTCTTTTCCTCATTATGTATTCTAGTCTCTTTCTGATCCTTAGCACAAGTCTGTTTCTTTTTTTCATTTCCCTTAAACCTTTCCCATTAGTCAAATATTTTGTCGACAATATTCTTAGTATTCCTCTGTAGAACTACATCTCCACTGCCTTTAGCCCCCTCTTTATCCATGAAGAGATTCTTCACTATTCACTACCATATTGCAGTTTCCCGCCTACGAATGGGGACATGTATCCCAGCCTCATAAAACTCAGCTGACTGCTAATGTAGCCAATTCCATATAGGAGTTTTCACTTCATCATTACCATCTGATTTAGCACACTTAGACTTCAATTCCCTTGGTTCAACAAAAAAGGCACCAAGGAGCCAACATTATGGTGGTGATGAAGGTGAAAACTGCTGTAAGGAGTTAGTTACATCAGCAGCCAGTTGAGTTTTATGAAGCTGGGATACATACCCTCATTCGTAGATGGAACACTACCAATGAAAACAGTATCGATTGATTCATTTATTCATTTTTTATGGCTTATCAACCCTTTACAGGTTATTTAAAGTCAGAAAATATTTTTAGATTGTAAGAATTTTTTTTTTTTTAGATAATGATTTAGTGATACAAGTCCTAATAATTAACCTATAGCTGGGGGGGGAAGAGGTAGACTCATAACTTTCCCAAAAGGATATTTGCACGTAAGTGAACTAAGTGAATATAACAAACCCATCTAAAATTGGAAGTTAGCTCCCCAATTAACAATTCTGATCCATTATCCATTACATCACCTGCACATCCAAGCAGTCACCCATCAAGGCACTGACCAGGCATTGCTTAACTTCAATGATTGTACAGGAACTGGTCTGTCAACATGATGTGGCTGTGAGTCTTTGAAAGAGGTAGTAATTATGTTGTGAAGTAGGGATGTGAACCTGTAATGAATAGTTATATCTTGATGTACAGTTTGTTTGTGTTCCTTATTTCTTCTAGAATAAAACAAATTATATTACTTTCTTAGTCACCCTTATAGATGAGAGAGATTGGGGGAAGGGGGAACACATACTATGCTTTCCATGATAGCTGCAAAATTCATACTCTTTTGTCTCCTTGCCACAATGAAGAAGCAATCACTGACAGAAAAAAATAGTGCACAAATGAACAACAACAAAAAAAGAGTATAAGAACATACCAGCAATAAATAGATACAATGAAACTTAATTCAAATCCTAATATATCAAGAAAAAATACAATGCCAAATTTGAATTCCAGAAAAGAATGATAAGCATAAATGAATTGATAGTTCTGTCTTTTGACTGTAGAAATGGTTCCTTACATTCTCCATGCCCTTTAAGAAGATAATTAGCATTATTGTGCTAAAAGTAAGACTAGCAACTAATCTCCTTACAGCAGCTGCCGAACAATCCTGAAAAGTTTCATGATTCAATTGAGTAACATTTCTTTAGTGGCAATGACATTTTCAAGAGCACCATGGTATTTCCATCTTCCAATGCTGCATTAACATTTCTTTTTCCTTGGTAGCAATTTTTAGGTTTAAGAGACACCAAAACTGGAAGCTAGATAGCAATCAAAGTACTAAATGAAAGAGCAGAATACTTAATTTGCTGCAATCAAAATGTGAAATTTATTTTGTTCAGGTTCTGTTCATCTTTCAAGTGTACTTCAGAACAATGCCAAAAAAGAATATAAAACTTTCATATATTATATATATATATATATATATATATATATATAAAATCTGTGTGTGTGTGTATGTGAGAGAAAGTGTTAAAAAAGAACAGTAACTTTTACAAGTAAACTTTCCTCTTCCAACTCTTCAGACTCCAAGATCAAAGAAAGACAAGTTTACATGCTAAAAGTTGCATTGTTCTTTTTGTTTTATACTATATTAAATTGATTTGCATTATTTATGCATTGAAGACTTTTTTAAAAATTTTTATGACATAAAACATTTGTTCATATACCAGTAGGCATGTACAAATAATATATATATATATATACACACTTGCTCAAAAACCATCCTATTGGGTGGCATTTAAGCTAGCTCCTGTAGAAGGGACTTGATTGGGCCTTCATCACTATAGATAGGAAGGAGTAGATGCAATAGACAACAATAAACTACAGAACTCAAAATTGATCGCTGCATTTAAGTATTGCATTAATATTTAAGCTTACGTTTTAAAAGTTCGACAATAATTCTTCTGCCACCACACAATTTAAAGAAAATTTGATGTACGTAGATCCTTACTTTCTGTACAAACAATTATTTATATTTCATGGGTGACTTTCACAATTAATTTTGATTATTCCCTAATTTTTTCCCAAGTTATAAAAATTGTTATTGCACAAACAAATTTGTTGCAAAAAAAAAAAAAAAAAAAAAAAAAAAAAAAAATCACCAAATACAATCGCAGCAATGAAAGCTTGGGAGTCCAAAAACTCATAATTGCAGGTCCGGATCTGGCTCAGAATATTTTTAATTTGCTCACTGAGTTGGCCTGATTACAGAATAGTATGATATGTTGGGCTATGACCTCTAGGAATAAAATTGAAAAAGTGTGACAGAGTGACATGCAGACATTCACATTTATTATATGTGTGTGTGTGTGTGTAGATATTTGAGCTGATTATATAAAGATCATTAAAAAATTAAAATTTGTTTTCATGATTACAACATTTTCATATACTTACTTACAAGAGTCATCTTAACCTTTCAAGTCTAATGTTAACCATTGTCTATCCCAAATATCCTCATAATCTGCACATCTCTTATGTTTATAAACCAATGTTATTCATTAACTTTCCACCTTGAGTAGCTCTTGGGCCTTATATCAGGTGAATATTTAGTAATAAAACGGGTGTGCTTTAGGTCAGCGGTCAAGGTCTTTTCAGCACCCACTTGTATCAAACAAGCCATAAAAACTCATATTAATCACCCCAGCATACAACGCCATCATATTCCTAACTATATTAGACAGATACTTGCATGCAATACACTTGTATAATATAAAAGTTTAAAAAAAAAAAATACTACAAATACTTGAAGCCATAATCATAAAAACCAAAAGTCATATATTAAATATCTTTCAGCTTAAGAACTGGTGTAATAAATAAAATCAATGGTTAATAAAAACATGCACTCAATCTGTATAATACTGAAAAACAGCTTTATATGTTGTAAGTTGCTTACAGAGTGATATCAGTAATATCACCAATATATGATACAATTTGATAATGCTACATGCCACAATGAAAAAAACATACAAAAATTAAATACCTAAGTTTTACTGAATTTCAAAATTATATAATTGCATTCTTGAAAATACATTATCATGATTGAAAGCACTTATATATATATAGGTATATAGCTACCATATTCAATAAAAATTTAGCATATCATGATGACATAATGACCCAAACTTAATAAAAGCAAAATTTTACCATCAAAATCTTTGTTATTAAAAGGAAAGACCAAAGGATTTTTTGATTAATAAATTATATTTTTTGATCCTTTTTAGAATGTTCGAAATTTCAGTTAAAAATCTTTTTTCTTTTCTTTTTTCTCAGTGGAAGATACAAAGCTTAGTATAGGAAATTTCAGCATATTTTTTGTGTTGCAAAAATTAAATAATTCAAAGATTTTAATGAAACTTTAAGGACTTATTCATAAATGAATTAAATTATTTTAGAAATCTTGGTAAAAAATTTTTTTTTTTCATTTATACAATTTTTAGTGGATAGCTATATTTGAGTAAAACATCCCATTTTTTAAAGAGTGTTTATTTTGTCTACTGGCCTGTGCATATTCAAGAACTAGGAAAAGTTGCTTTAAGGCAAACAGAACCTTGCACCGTAGCTGAGTGGTCAAAATCATGCTGACCAGACAGTAGTTCCTCCTATGAAAGGGGACGCAAGTTTGGACCCTGCTGGAGGGCACATTTTTCTCAAATGCACATGCCAGTAAGACAAAATAAACCCGTTTAAAAAAACAGGACATTCTACTCAAATAAGATTATACACTAAGAGATAAAGTTTGAAATAATAAAAATTAAAATTGGATTAATAACTCCATTAACTCTCTCTCTCTCTCTCTCTACATGTGTGTGTGTGTGTGTGTGTGTGTGTGTGTGTGTGTGTGTGTGTGTGTGTGTGTGTGTGTGTGTGTGTGCTTTTTTTTATATAATCTGAAAGAATTCTTAAAGACAAATAAAATCAATCATTTCCTAAAATCAACATCACACTTGTATTTGTAAATGTTTAATTGCTATGTGATCACCAATTAAGCTACTAACGGCGAGAAAACAAATTATCAGAATTTGAACAGGGCATTTTAGTGGGTGCCAGATGAATGAAACATTCGTGTATCAGAAATACCAGATACCACCTACCATCAACATGCATTGGCTGAATACATATCCTTAATGACCATGATCAAAAGCATCAGACGAGAATTCTGTGCAGTAACAGTGATTCAAAATCATATTTACATTCAATACAAGAGGTTCCAGGCACATATTGAAGGAATTAGTTCAATGTTCTTTAGCTTTCTTGAGAGTAGAAGACCACCCATCCCAAAGTTAATATCATGATACCAAATGGACAGTGGAGGACTGGCAACATATAGTATGAACTCATGCATTACAGTTTTGAGTGTTTCAGTCTGATTATGGTATGGGTTGGATCTGTTAGTCTACACAAATAAGTTATTGACTGGTTATCTCTACACTGCACTGCTTTATGACTATATACACTCATTGATCAGCCGCATGTACCCAGGAAAGATGTAGTGTGTCATCTGGCCATGTTGCCAGAATTGGTTTGAGGAAACTTCCATGAAATGGTCAGGTCACCCATATTTACCTGACATGAATTCAATCAGACATTTACTGGATATTTTAGAGAGGACTATTTGGATGCAATTGACCTACAAATATCAGTTATTGAGTTACCTTGGCTCAACATCACTCAAAAAATATTCCAACTACTTGTGGAATTGATGCCACACCAAATTGCTGTATGTGGCTGGGCAAAAAGGAGTCTACAAAATACTAGTCACCAATCACATGACTTTTTTTGCACATCAGTGTAACTTTAAACAAAGCAAGAATATATTAATTATAATCAGTTTAGTTCACAAGGTATAGCATTATATATTTAGCAACTAATAATTTCTTATTTTGCATATGTATTTTTTAGTTTTAAGAAAAGACAGGAAGTGTGCATCAAAGAAACTCAATAAAAAGCTGCATGTCTGAAGTTAACTTAGAACAAAGGGCATGTGACAGTGCAACCTTTTAAAAAGATCCTATTACACACCTAACAGTTGAGCAAGAGGACACACAGATTCAACTATGACAGCTGCTCCAATCTGAATTTGAGCAGCAAAAGCCGTTCTATCAAGCAATTTGGATTAGATGATCGTGTTTAAGAATAAGGAGCTAAAAATAGGATTAACCATCTTGAAAGTAGAAGATATTTCAAAGAAGAAAAATTCCATGACAAGAAATCAGAAAGTAAAAAAAGATAAAATGTACAACAGAATAAATATTGGGAAGAAAAAGAGCGGAAGAGAGGAGGGGATAAAAATAGACGTGCCAGAGAAGTGTGAACTGAAAAAGAAAAAAACTATGATCATGAGCAGGAAAAATGGTGTACAGTGACCAATGAAAAAGCCAGAAAAATTAAAGGAAAATGGTGGTTGAACATTGTGACAAAGTACAAAAAGATTGAGACAAAATACATGTGAAAAGACATACCCCCACAAAAAAACATAAAATAACATTTTAAATGAGACACAAAAATAATAGATAACATACATGTGTGTGTGTGTGTGCAGCTAAGAGAAACCCACTTATAATCTGAAATGAATCAATCAGATACATCTCCCACCCCTAACTTACTTTCTATTATCTCTGTTTTTCCTTTGATTTTTTTTTTTTTTATGTTCTTTGTCAGGATCAGACTTAAGGAGAAGAAAATAGATTCAACCAGGGAAATATTTTTTTTTAACATTTTTTTTCTTTGTAGTTCAAGCAGTTAAATGCATGGAAACGATAATCCATAATCCAAAATGGTTGGCATTTTATTGGAAGAAGGCTATTGAAGATTGATGGGAAAACTAGTTAAGCAGTGTGTTTCCCTAAGAGATCAGCCAGTTGGTGATAATTCTAGAAAGAGCAAATGGACTCATTGAAAATAAGATAAAGAGCAATGTGCAATATATGAGAGAGAGAGAGAGAGAGAGCAATGTGCAATATATGAGAGAGAGAGAGAGCAATGTGCAATATATGAGAGAGAGAGAGAGCAATGTGCAATATATGAGAGAGAGAGAGAGCAATGTGCAATATATGAGAGAGAGAGAGAGCAATGTGCAATATATGAGAGAGAGAGAGAGCAATGTGCAATATATGAGAGAGAGAGAGCAATGTGCAATATGAGAGAGAGAGAGAGCAATGTGCAATATATGAGAGAGAGAGAGAGCAATGTGCAATATGACAGAGAGAGAGCGAGCAATGTGCAATATATGAGAGAGAGAGAGAGCGAGCAATGTGCAATATATGAGAGAGAGAGAGAGCGAGCAATGTGCAATATATGAGAGAGAGAGAGAGCGAGCAATGTGCAATATATGAGAGAGAGAGAGAGAGAGCGAGCAATGTGCAATATATGAGAGAGAGAGAGCGAGCAATGTGCAATATATGAGAGAGAGAGAGCGAGCAATGTGCAATATATGAGAGAGAGAGCGAGCAATGTGCAATATATGAGAGAGAGAGCAATGTGCAATATATGAGAGAGAGAGCAATGTGCAATATATGAGAGAGAGAGCAATGTGCAATATATGAGAGAGAGAGAGAGCGAGCAATGTGCAATATATGAGAGAGAGAGAGAGAGCGAGCAATGTGCAATATATGAGAGAGAGAGAGAGCGGGCAATGTGCAATATATGAGAGAGAGAGAGAGCGAGCAATGTGCAATATATGAGAGAGAGAGCGAGCGAGCAATGTGCAATATATGAGAGAGCGAGCGAGCAATGTGCAATATATGAGAGAGAGAGAGCGAGCAATGTGCAATATATGAGAGAGAGAGAGCGAGCAATGTGCAATATATGAGAGAGAGAGAGCGAGCAATGTGCAATATATGAGAGAGAGAGCGAGCAATGTGCAATATATGAGAGAGAGAGAGCAATGTGCAATATATGAGAGAGAGAGAGAGCGAGCAATGTGCAATATATGAGAGAGAGAGCGAGCAATGTGCAATATATGAGAGAGAGAGCGAGCAATGTGCAATATATGAGAGAGAGAGCGAGCAATGTGCAATATATGAGAGAGAGAGCGAGCAATGTGCAATATATGAGAGAGAGAGCGAGCAATGTGCAATATATGAGAGAGAGAGCGAGCAATGTGCAATATATGAGAGAGAGAGCGAGCAATGTGCAATATATGAGAGAGAGAGAGAGCGAGCAATGTGCAATATATGAGAGAGAGAGAGAGCGAGCAATGTGCAATATATGAGAGAGAGAGAGCGAGCAATGTGCAATATATGAGAGAGAGAGCGAGCAATGTACAATATATGAGAGAGACAGAAAGCAATGTGAAATATATGAGAGAATGAGCAATGTGCAATATATAAGAGAAAGGGTAATGTGCAATATGAGAGAAAGTATAATGTGCAATATGTTTACTATACATCTAAGTTAAATGTGTGCACAAGTCTATTTGAAAACATACATTATATTATTTTTTGAATTGACTTTGTTTTTACTTCATATTGGGATGGCCAAAATGTTTATTTGGTTTATTAAATAAATTTTCTACTTAATAAGCAATTAAACTTTATTGCCAACCCAATAATTTGTTCTGAGACACCTCAGACCCATATAAAGATCTTTTACATATTCTTATTATTGAGTTTAATCATCCATCACAATGCTAGGCAACAAACTAATAACTTAGACACCAATAGGATTAAAATTAAAAAATGGCTTTCATCAATTTTGGTGTGCTTCAAAAATTCTCAAACAGCCTTTGAACAGATTTTGTCTAGAATTTTATGAGGCACTATTCCATTATTTATTTATACTCAACACTTTGACTTGTCCATTCTCCAACCATCTTCAAGTTAATCAAAAATCAAGTGAAGAGCTTAAAACAGTTAAAAAAATTTTCAGTATCTTTCATTTTTTATAATTTATAGAATTTACCACGATGCATCATTATATACCCGACTTTTAATAGTAAAGCGTAATACATACATTTACACACACAGACACACACACAAGGGGATGCTGAAAAGTTCTTAATCTGACTATCTTCCTGAGATATGACTAAATGACCAAACATCAAATTTTTATTTTGAATCCCTTCTTGATTAGGCAGAGAACTTTGAAGCACACCTTATATATAATAAAAAAAATGTACTAAAGCAAATACCGAATGATATTGAATATGGTCAGGCTGCTAATTTCTTAAACAATATCCAATGGAATGAAGGATGATTACAAAACAGCATTGGCATAAATATGAGCTGAATTAAAGAGAAAGAGAACAGGAAAAAAAGAATAATAGAAAAAGAAATAATTTGTTTCACCATTTAATTTGAAGGCAAAAAACAATAGGCATGAAGTTCTTTATGGTTTTGGAAAAAGATTTCCCTAAGATATCTACTCTGCACAGATTATTTTTTAAGAGAAATAATGCAGCTTCGTGCCTAATTTTGGCAGCCTGGTAAAAAAAGCTTAAGATTTCCTACTAAGAATCTAAAATAGAAACGTGTAATTGCAAGAAGCCCAGTGTATGCCCCTCAATGGTAAGTGTTTGACTGACAATGTGATGTATATGACAACTGTGAGATTTGAAGGCCTCTGGGGCCAATATTATATTTGTTCAACAGAGAGAAATCTTTTATGCAAAGATATAACAAATTATTAAACTTAGTTTAGATGTGGCACAAGGCCAAAAGAATGGAGCACCCAGTGAGGATCAAATTCACTATTCAGTCATAACTGATGTTACAAGACCCCATGCTCAAGTGCCCCCCAAAAAAAGATATAATCACAAGATATCAACAGAAATGTATAAATTTAAAAATAGCACAACCCTGTCAAAGTACATAAGAGACATGAAAGACAATGTTGTAAAGAAAAAACAGAGATCACTCTTGAAACTGATGAAAGTTTTGAAGCAAGATTGGATATTTGTTATTTAGGCCAAGAGAAACATTAGCAATAAAATATAAAATAAGGCATAATAAATTAGGAGGAATAATAATAATGACGATAGTACTTATCAATGGAATGAAAATAAAAAGAAAATAAGAAAAATAAAGGAAAACAGAATAAGAGCCTTATATAGAAAACATATAAATATGCAAATAAACACAAAAATGTTGGTTTTGAATTTTAAGTTGAGCGCAGAACAACATTTACGACTGAAAAAAAAAAAAAAGGTTGGAAATAAAAAATATAAATTCCAATTTAGCAAGACGCTGGTATAACAATTAGAAATGGTGTTATAAAATCAAAAGGTCGGGGGGTAACTAATTTTATCTGGGAATCAATAGAGTAATTAATAATAAATTATTATTAATATTAATATTCCTAAAAAACAAAAAGTAGTGATAACAGTAATAATAAAATAAGATGCCGTAATAAAATAAGTTAAGATAAATGCTGAAAAGAGAGATGACCTCTTTCGATGTCTGCCGAAATAGACTATTCCCAATAAAAAGTAAAGGAATTTGTTTGATTATTAATTATATTGCTCTGTATAAACAAAATACATCAAGCTTTTTTTTTTTGTGGATCAGTTCTAATATTTTCATATTACTAGGATCCACTTAGATTATATACAAACAGATTTTTTGCCTTAGCATTATATATATATATATATATATATATATATATAGCAAGCCACTCGTATTTGAGGATAACCATCTACTGGGGCGAGGGCTAGCCAATCCCTATTGCAGACGCTTGCTCAGGTGCATTTGTGTTTGTTCAACACCCACAGAGCTCACCTGTGGTTTATACTGCAACTATGCTGAGCAGACCTTAGTTACAGTTTCTGGGAAAGAGCATGTTATCTAGACCAACACACTCAACCCCTCGGCCAATAACATCAGGAAGTCTCCTTCCTGACAAATGGTTGATTTGAATGTTTACATTCTGACCATGAGATTTGAACGTAAGTCTCGTGGTCAGAATGTAAACATTCTAACCACTCAGCCATGTGCCCATATATATATATATATATATATATATATATATATATATATATTTTAACATAAATTACCCTTTGTAGGACTGTTTTTTTTTCCTTCAATGTTTTAGATACAGTCTTAGACTAGTGTGGAGCAATATATAATATCAAACCAAACGTGATTGATGGAATTATATATATACAATTATTCCAAACAAAATCTTGAACTACAAAAAAAATAAATTGTGTGTGTAAATGGATACCAGTGAAAGGTTTATCAAAGGTAAAACCCAGATTTAATAAGTGGCCCAAACTAAACACAAGCAAAAGAATACAAATTTCTTCATCTGAATTTATTATGTTGCTTTCAAACAAGCTTCAAATAATTATACAAACACCATTTAAGTATAATATACTATATTTTGGTTATCAAGGCATTCCTAATGAAGGCATTTGAAAGAAAATATTTGTTTAACCAAAAGAAAAAGTTATTCTTTATATTGCACTTTTCTGTTTACACAGATAGATAGATAGATAGATAGATAGATAGATATTATTTTGTAACAAAAGCCATATTTTTGACTGGATTTGATATTGAAGAACATGAAGATTGAACAGAGTTAAATGCTATGGCCACGTGAGCTATTTTTTTTTAAATACTGTCAAAACCTGAGAAACAAACAATTTACCTTTTAGAAATCAATATCATATTTGTCCATACAAAAAGGCAAATGAAATTGATTTTTTTTTTTTTTTTGCTTATCGACTCTTTGTACAATATTCAAAGGTGAAACATATTTCAGATTCTAGAAGGTTGCAAGTGACTGGGCTCAATGTTGCTTAACTTTGGTGATCCAAATTAAATTAAGAAAGATGAATCTGAGGAACTGTTCCAATCTGATCCTTGAGTTTTTTTTATTTATGAGAACCAGTTTAATATAAAGCCTACTCAATATCATTGGCGGAACTTGTGGCTTTGTATTGGGGTGCTCATCAACATTTTCTTCTGTGTGAAATGAGTCCTATGTTGAATCTGAAAAAACACTCGCAGTCACCACATGGAAGGGTAAGAGCATTCAGAGCATAGAGAGCTTGGACTTTTCTTTAGGCTCTCTTCTATTTGTTTTCAGATGTTTTCCAAGGATGTTGTTTTTGTGTGGACTGCTCTTCTCCAATTGGTTCTTTCTGCAGCTTCCATCTGCCAATTGACCGGATCAATCTCTTTAAATCGACGACATGGAACTCCAGCCGGTCTCTTGCCAAATGTAAGTTCCAAGAAGAGGATTTATTTGGGTATGTCTGGCATTCAGGTAAGGTGTCCGGCCCATCAAAGTCAGTGGTAGGTTATGATGGTTTCTAGGTTTCATTTCATGAGATACCTTTGGTAGAGTACCCAGGTCTCACAGGCGTACAGGAGAGTCAAGATTACAGCAGTCAGACCACGAGCTTGGTGGTTTGTGTAAGTCCAAGAGTACTGAAGTCTCTTTTGAATAGCTTCCTATATGCTGCATGAGCAAACTTGATTTGGTTATGCTTTTCAGCAGATACATCTGATGTCAGTACACTACCAATGTATGGAAATTGTTCAACATTCTCCAGGTCCAGTCCATTGATGGTGATTTTGAATTCATGTGGTAAAGACTACTAACTCAAGATTAAAACTTTTATGAGAAGACATCAGCTTATTCTTTCAACTATGCACGTAATTGAATTCCTACACTTTAACAGCTTCAAATATGAGGGGAGAAAAAAAATGATATATTATATCACGTTATCATATAAAATGCTGATGGAAGCAAGTAAAAATTACTAAACTAATTTGTCTTTTCAAAGTAGCAATTTCTGATTAGATTTCTGGATGAGTAAAGCTGAAAGTCTGCCAGCTGTAAAAGTATCATCAAATACTCTCCACGTCATACATATATTTCTAAAGATTTAATAGATTAATATATTTTCAAATTAAAATCACACATCGAAGGATTAAACAGGGATTTGTGTTTACTAAGAGTCCACAGGGAGTCCTCTAAACAACAGCAACAACATTCCTCAGAGGAGTAAATCCCACTATTTTGTTTATTCTTGTTGAAAAAGAACACAGGCGTGTCCAAAAATTCTGACTAAGATCTTTTCTCTTCATGCTTCAATTACGTCAAAAGGCTAATCTATATAATAAATGTGAATGTCACTGTGTCACACTTTTTTCAACTTTACTCCTAGAGAGCACTGCCCAACATAACATAGCATTTTGGAATCAGACCCACTCTGTGAACAAACTACAAACATTCCAGATTGGACCCAGACCCACAATAATGAAAAGTAGACATTACTGCAGTTGTTTTCAGCAATTTTTTCAAATTTGGGAATAATCAAAATTAGTTGCAAAAAAAAAAAAAAAAAAAAAAAAAAAAAAAGAAAAAAGAAGCAAAAAAAAAAGCAAAAGTCATCGATGAAAGTAAGGACCTACATAAATCAAAATGTCTTTAAGTGATGGCAGAAGAATTATCATTGAACTTTTAAAAGGTAAGCTTAAATATTAATGCAGTGATCAACTCTGTTCTTCTGTAGTTTATTGTTAGCTATTGCATCTACACCTTCCGACCTATTGTGATGAAGGTCTAATCAAGAGAACTCTGCAGAAGCTAGCTTAAATGCTGCCCAATAGAGTGGCTTTTAAGTTAGTATATAATAAATATCATCAACCCTATTACCAATATTATTATCATTTTGTTGGCTTTTTACTCCTCAAATTTTATTAATCCGCCTAATAAGTTTACATATTAGAAGAAGCATACATGAACCATCATTCGTATATATATATATATATATATATATATATATATATATATATATATATGAAGAAATATAGTCTTAAAGTGTGCTATATTTATGGGATAAAGTGCTCAATATCAGAGATAGAGCGTGTGTAAATATAAAAGTGAACATAGAACACTTAGAGGCGACAGTCCGTTTCATGCTAGTGCAATCATCAGGCAACTCTTGTTGCCTGACGATTGCACTAGCATGAAACAGACTGTCGCCTCTAAGTGTTGATTCTATGTTCACTTTTATATATGTATGTGTGTGTGTGTGTGTGTGTGTGTGTGTGTGTGTGCGCGCATGTATTTGGGCAGTAATCCCTCTTTTATACAGTTTTTACTGAAAGGGCTACAATTAAACTTTTTATTAAATTTTCATGCATGTGTATAAGAGATGTACTTTCACCATTTCTTCCTTTCTCTGACCAAACTGTTTTATTATCCCTCAAGCAAAGGAACATTTTTCACATAGTCCAAGATGAATTCAGATGACTACTAATACTCAACAGAAAAGAAAATAGTTAAAATATTTAACATAAGAAAAAAATTAATTCCTTTAAATAATATGTGAAAATAATAATTTACTGACTGATAAAGGCCACAAAATGTGAAACACGTGTAGCAAAATATATAGAATAAAGTATATAAAAAAATCCACATTATAATCAAAAATGTTTGTGGCTTTTTCTTACTCTTTAAAATATATATATATATATGCACGCACATACAAAGATTTTTATACTTTTATAACTTTTCTTAAAGTCAAACAAATAAAATTCAATTTTTTTATATACAGAGAAAGGAAATTACTTAAAAGGAGAAAAAAAAAAGAAAAAAAAAAGGGAGCTAAATTTTTAAAATTATCATGAAAAAAATGATCCCATGCAGCAAGGGAAACATTACACCATATCAAAAAAGATTCTTCTGAAAATGATTAATGTGAAGATCTTCACAATATGTATGAGCTTATGAAAATATCTTTAGATTTTATACCTAATTTCAATAACATGAAATAGAAATCTCAACAAATATGAAAGAGATGTATGAAAAAAACTGAAGCAAAATCAAATCTATTTTTCATTTGAGTATTAAATCATGCTTCTCAACAAACGTTTCAGTCTTGAAATTTTTAATTCAATAAAAGATTTTCCTTCAAGAAATTTTGAAGTAGTTCCTTCATGTGCATTTAAAATAGTGAAAAGAATATAGAACTGGTTCACTGACCAGAACTGCCGCTTCAATTTCATCCATACGAATACCTACCACCATACAACTACCTACAAATCAATAAGCAAGTTCAAAGTTAGAATCAATTCTTAAACAATCAAATGCTTGACTAGAGTTAAGACCAATTTACAGGATTCATATCAAAATCACTATTAAGAGTCAAAGTTCAGAGAACATTATATTGTAAGTAGAATTAGAAGAGAACCATGAGATTCCGAACTCTTCAAACCTGAAGATACACAGCTCATTACAAAAATAACATATATGAAAATGATGTCATTTCAGGTCAATAGCATATACATTTCGGAAAGCAAATATACAAGCCACTATACAACAAACAAGTGGTATATATATAACATTCAATAAACTTCCAATGTCCTGTCCTAACCTTTATGGAAAAACTTAAATATTTTGATGGTAAATTGTTCTGATGAATTTTCCTCTAAGTATAACAAGTATATATATATATATATATACACA